>JAMXBD010002733.1:0-167604 GCA_024138025.1 Combretum micranthum | reverse complement strand
GGGGGGGGGGGGGGGGGGGGGGGGTTGGTGGAGGTAGCGCCAGCACAATGAAGAAGGGAGGAGAGAGTGAGTTGATTTGTGTAAATTTTTGTAAGAAAATAATTAATATGTAAGGTTGATTTGATATAAGATGTATTGGAAATATAAAAAGTAAGAAAATAGGTATGTAGATAGTAAGAAATAAGTTTAAGAAAAAGTAAAGATAGTGAAATAGTAATGAATAGTAGAAAAGTACTATGAATAGTAGACTAGACAATTAAAGTACCGCTAGTAATAAAAATATGCGTAATAATGCGATATTTGTAATTTTTAGCTACCAAAAAATTCTAAAACTGATATTTTTGGAATCCTTATATTTTTATGAGTCTATTGGTATAAACGGAATATTTTTAATATTCCAAGCTCCGGGACATGCTTTTCAAGCACTGATGCCGTTTGAGTCCGAAGGACACTCAAAATTCGCAAATCTGATATTTTTATGTTACCCTATATTATTACGAACTATTTAAAGCTATTGCCTTAATTTAGTTTTCTAGGGTTTGAAAACGTGGGATTGCCGGATCTTAAACACTAGGGTTCGTTATAGGCCTTGTTGACTTTAGGGTTCCGGTTTGACTTTCGGTTTCGTCGAGATATTCGTAAGATCGTATAATTTTCGAGTTTTGATCGTTTTATATTTTTAGCTGGATTGTGGTGGTTTCTCTTATTTTATTTGAGATTATTTAATAGTTTTTAGCTTTCGGGATCGTTTAACTGAGTCTAGGGTTATGAGTTGAACTCAGTTTGGCTTTTGGTAAACTTGAAATTTTTTATTCTGAAATTTACCAAAGGATTTTATGATCTTATCATTTCGTTGTTAAGCGGTATTTGGAATATTGTTTTGATTTATGTTTTAGGAATTGGGGTAGATGATTTGATTGGCGTACGGACGTTGATTAAACCGGTAGCTCGACTTTTATATTTTGTTTCAAGGGTTCTTATTTTCTCGAGAGACTAAGAAATCTCGTTTTTTATCTTTTGGAATTAAGTTTTAACTTGGTTCAATTTTTAGGGTTTCGTTTCCGGTGTTTGATCAGTTTAGAATTGGGTTTTTATCTTGAGTCGATTTTTCAGGATTTAAATTTTTTTAGGACTATTTTTAAGAATTATGAAAATTTTTGAGGGTTTACAGCCACTACGTTTAACGACTCTAAGCCTAACCTGATGTAAATCGGGGTAATATAGAACCTAAAAACAATTTATTAAACAATAAGTAACGATAAACCTTTAGCTATAAAACCTTATTTTTAGAATTCCCGAAACATTAAGAAATATAAAATACCTACGAAAGTAAAATAATGAATAAATACTCTCAAACTAAATACTTTGTATAAATATAAAACATCAGCTTCCAAGTTGGCAACGATCTAGACCGGAAAGTTACCCAAAAAACCGAAGCCAACAATTCCCAGGAAACCTTAGTAGATTCAACCCGACAATCCCGTAATCCTACACCAAGGAGTCGGAATATGAGCAAAGAGTGTAGTTTAGGTCGCAATAATGCTAGAACGCTTTAAAATGTAAGAGTAGCGAGTTTTCTATCTATTTCAAACCCGATCGGGTACAGACTTCGAAAATCGTGCCCCGGGATTCGAAACATTAGATATATGATATTAGTACGATTAAGCTCATAAATTTATAAAGATTCCAAGTACCTCAGTTTACTAATTTTGGATTACTTGTAAACCCGGTTTTTCTAGTAACCGAGTAAACTTCGTAAACTGGAAACCAAAACCCTAAATGGGATTAGTACAAGCAACCTATGAACCTTAGGTTCGGCTTTTCTCCAATTTCTATATATAAGAACCTCTATAGAATAATTTAATGTGAATTATTGTTGTAAAGCATATTTCAAACCATAGAAAGTTTTAATTTTAGAAAAATTTCTATTTCGAGCCTTCCCGAGCTCTATTACGGAAAATCGAGTCCCGGACTAGAAACTCAGAAAAATATTCTGGAATATTCATTAGAATCGAAATTTTATAAAGATTTCAAAAATATAAATTTTATAATTTTCCAAGCTATAAAAACTACAGTTATAGCCTTTTCCCTTATTTTTCTTACTGCCGGTAAAGTAGATGTCTTGTCTACTATTTACCACTATTCACAAGTACAACCTACACTACACACTATCATGCCCTATTCTTACATCCTTACAACTACTCATTATATTTTCTTTTCTAAGAAAATTTTGTTTCTTACTAAATTATTACTTTTATTACATTTTATTACAAATTCAAACAAAACTAAATCACTCCCTCTCTCTCCCCTCCAGTGGCCGGTGCAACCCCTCTAATTTTCCCCTCTATTTGTTTTATTTTTCCTATTTTAATACAAACAAACCCTAATATACTTAATATATAAACTTATTTT
Organism: Combretum micranthum; assembly: GCA_024138025.1. Taxonomy (NCBI): domain Eukaryota; kingdom Viridiplantae; phylum Streptophyta; class Magnoliopsida; order Myrtales; family Combretaceae; genus Combretum; species Combretum micranthum. The sequence continues at coordinate 165,192 of JAMXBD010002733.1, read as the reverse complement.
TCATTCTCTCTCTATATTTTTACTCTTCCAAAATTTTTACAAAGTGAAAGACTCTCTCTTCTCTCCTTCTCCATGCCGTGACACTCACGCTCCCTCACACACACACACTCAAGTTCCATTTCTTCTTCATTTCTTCATCAAATCTCTCCTTAGGTGATGATTTTTATCTTTACTACTACATAATCTTGTAATGGCGAGATTATTCATGTATGTTTTCACTTTAAATCCCCATGAGCAAATGCTAGGGATATAAGAAAATACTAATACATGAATATCAAGCCATCACAAGAGTAGATCTTGTGTTTAATGAGTATTTTGTTGAAGTATCATTATGTTCATATATGTAAAAGTAGAGATCTTGCATAGAAAATATGTGTTCATGCCTTTAAACTCCTTTTCATGCACTATAAATAGTAGATCTAGCATTTAGACACCCATATTTTTCTTGACATTCATGTTCATATGGATATTTTGTGTTTTCATGCATTAATGTTCATAAAGGTTTAGTCTTGTATATATAAATGTGATAGTTGGTAGATCTTTATGAAGATGAGACAAAGAATTAAAAAAGAAAAGGTTTTTGTTAGAAATGTTCAAAAGAAAATTCGTATGATTTTCAAGACCTATTTTAAAAACCCTTGTAACCGCCTTGAACTCATATTTTATATGAAAAATGAAGGGTATAAGTAATAGGTACCATTAAGTAATGATTTTAATAAGTTGAAATGAGTTTGGATATGAGTAATGTGTAAAACAAGTAGTTGAATCAAGATGGAAAATTTTGAGTTAATGTTCAACTTGTAAATTCGTAACTTTGGATGATGCCTATGTAATCACCTAGTATTCAAGCTCAAAATGAATGTTTTATGTGTTAAATGAAGTCTTTAGGTAGTAGATATAGTAAATCCTTAAATTTTGGTGCATTACATAAGTTTTCTCAAAGGAATTATTCAAAAAGTGAATTTTCTAAAACTCGGATTTTTTAGAAAAGCTTATCTAAAAACATATTTGCAAAATAAAAAATGTAAATTTTTATGTAGAAATGAAGGTCTTGCATAGTATATATGATGAAGACTCATTTTTATTTGGATAACAAGGAAATTATAAGAATGAAATTCCAAAACACTAGTGGGATGTCAAATTGGAAAATTTGGATTTTCAAGAAGTGATTATTGTTGGAGTCTTGTAAGATTTAGGAGTTCTCAAAGTTTCATTATCAAAAATCACCAAGATCATGCATACATTAGACTCATCACATGCCATTCATGTTAGGAGCTCATTCATATTTTATATATACTTGAACCATCAACTAGATACATTTTGAGCAAATGCAAAACAATTTTTCGGAAATGGAAGAGGTTATTGATCAGATCTGATCCCTCTTTTCCATGACTTAAATGTTTTCAAAACTTGAAAATAATATTATAAATAGATAGATCTTTCGAATTAGATAGAAATCAATATAAAATTTGCGAAATTCCGAGTTAAAATGATCAAGTTATGGCCGTTTTAAGTTGAAACTTTCACAAATAGCAAGAATCACTATTTTGTTTAGTTTTCATACGTAGTTTGGACTAGTTAAGTGATGAAGTTCTCATCAGGGTATTCTTATTTGGTAGGTGATGCCAAGACCGACGAGTCCTTACCACCCGATTATTACTACTAAGAGACCAGCATACCATGGCCGAGTGAGTATCACTTCTAATTTCAATTATTGCTTGTGATTGTAATGATAACTGCACTAGTTACTTAGCAAAGACAAAAATGAATATGCATGATGGGGCTATTTGGGAATTGTATTGCTCTACTGTTGTTATGTGAAGTTGAATTTATGAATATCGAAGCCGGGTGATAATTCTTTGCCTGTATAGAGAGGAGCTATAATTGATTGTCTGCGAGTATTGCTTGATCACTTAAAAGAATTGGTATAATTGATTATTAGACATCAAAGATAAACTTGAACTCATTCATATCACGATGAGGATGGAGCATTAGCATTTGTTGGTTTTTCGTGATCCATAAAACAAATATAGTTGGTTAATCGTGATCCATAAAACGAATATAGTTGGTTAATTGTGATCCATAAAACGAATATATGAGTTGATTGAACATGATCCTAAACTGCGTCGTACCGCAGGATTCGTTAATCTGCTAACCCGGGATGGAGGGTGCAAGTCCATCCACATGTGATTTCCGACTAGTCATATGTTTGTTGAATTCACATGTTGATGCATTTCATTTGACTGATTAATCACTTGTTTGAATGTTATGTTTTGATTGTGATATGGAAGTTTTCACTCACTAAGCTAGTGTAGCTTATACCCCAATAGTTTCCTGTTGTAGTATGAATACTTATGGCTATCTTCGAGGAGCCGCTGTCATCAGGTGCAACTCTTGGATATTAAGGAGCTTTTGATGAGGCCGGAACCTAGAAGTAGGAACGGACTTCTAAATGAGATTCCTAAATCGGTAGCTGAAGGATAACATAATAGATTTTGAGAGTTTGAGAAATCTTAACGTTTTGACTGGGGTATGCCTCTTAGATCATGCAATAGATTAAATCTAATTGTAACTATTATGATTCACATTCGTGTTGCTATGCATGTCACCTTAAATTATTTCGAAGTAGAGTATGGTCTCTATATGTTGAAAGTGAGCCTTACACCTGATGTTCAAACTCATGGGAAGACTAAGGTTGCATTACTTAAGTTTAAATATCGAGTGTGGCAAATTGTCACGTTTAAGACACTCTTTGGGGCGTGACAGCTTAAGTTGGTATCAGAGCATGGTTAAGAATCTACAATCATAACTTTAACTGATAGACTTAAGAAGACTAAGATAGGATGAGAATAAAAATAAATAAAGCCTAGATAAGAATAGCACAGGTAGAATGGGTTTTACAAATCTGATTCTTTCTTCTTTTGTAACTAGCTTACTCTTGGTGAAGTCTGCCGAGCGGCAAGGTAAATGCATAAGTAACTTGATGAGACCTTGGTCGAATACCGTTTGAAAATTAGGGTCTTGTGTGAAGACTTTGCTTTAACTGGCCATCTTAGGTCAATCCGAAAGATGTTTAATATGTGGAAAAGAGGGTTGATGAACATTGAATGGCATAAAGTAGTGACCAACATCGAGTATTGCCCTATAAGGAAGAAATGTTGGTCGGAGCTCGAAGTGATCTATGTAGTGGAAAGGATTTCTGTTCATAAGTTAAGGGAACCCATGTTATGAGAAGCTACTTTTATGTTAAGAAATGAGGGGAAACCAACCTTTCCCAATTTTCAAACCTGGAACCCAATTGGATATCTGTTTGTTTATGCATATGACCTGTTGGGGGATCACACCGACTGGCTTCGGGCGGATGCTCAAAGTCACTTCTTTTATCAGTTATGTACTGACAATAACTGTTATTTTGAATTTTGGCCTTCTTTATTTGTTATTAATGATCAAAGAACAAGACAAGATCTCCTGAAGGGCATGAATGAGCATGGACTATACTGCTTTCCCTTTTCTCCTCTGCATTTCTTGTTGATAAAGTACCTTTTGAAGTTTAGCATTATCGCTTTGGTCATCCTCATGATAGAGTCACAAGTCAAATCAGTCAAGGCAATTCTATTTCATGTTCTAGCAAAAATAAAAATGTCAAGTGTCATGCCTGTTTATTAGGAAAACTTAGTAAGATTCCATTAGCTTCAGTTGATCATCACACTAATAAGCCCTTTGATATTATTCATTTTGATGTCTGGGGACCTGGTCCTATTGTTTCCAATTTCGGTTTTAAATATTTTGTTCTGTTTGTTAATGACTTCACCAGATTTACTTAGCTTTATTTTATGAAATCTAAAAATGAGGTTTATAATATTTTTCTTAATTTCAAGGCTCTAATTGAGAATCAATTTTATAGTACTATTAAAGCTTTTCATTTTGATCGGGGAGGAGAGTTTCAGAAGCTACATCCATTTCTTAGAAAAAAAAAAAAAGGCATTATTCACCGTATTGCTTGTCTATATAATCATGAGCAAAATGGTTTATCTGAAAGAAAAATACATCATTTAGTGGACAGTAGCCTCACGTTACTTGCACATAGTGCTATTCCTTTTCATTATTGGCCTTATGCTTTAGCACTGTAACTTCATTATTTAATGGTTTGCTTACTTCAATTCTAAAAAATAAATCTCCATTTCAACAATTATTTGGTATAACACCAAATTATGAAGACCTTAAATTTTTGGTGTTCAGTTTATCCTTTATTAAGGCCATATAACAAAGCAAAATTTTATTTTTGTAGTAAAAATTGCATTTATTTGGGGCCCTCTAAAGTGCATCATAGTCGTAGATTTTTAGACTTAGAAAATGACTAGATTGATATTGCCCGTCATGTTCAATTCAATGAGTTAATTTTTAATTTTTCCATTTCATAATTCTTCTTCTCTATCAAGTCCCTTAAATACCCATTCAAATAATATTTTTTTGTTTTAGTTAATATTTCATGCTCATTTTTGCTCTTTAAGTGAGTCTCCTCATACCACATAAATACAACAATCTCACCAACCTTTATCCTCTCCCCCTTTTACTCCTATCTAATCGCCACATCTTATCCAATCACCATCTAACAACATTTCAACTACCCCATCCATATCCTCTCCAACCAAAATTGTTGATCCTTGTCCCATATCGAAACCACTTAAAACAAACCCAGTACACACTCATTTTATGACCTTAAGACTAACCACTATGGAACGTACATGGGATTACTCTACCTTTCTCTCATATCCCTCTTAAGCTAAATCTACCCACGTTTAACCGAACCCTTAACTTTTACTGAAGCACAAAAAAACACTCTATTTGGCATAAAGCTATGCAACATAAATATAATGCTCTTATTGAGAATCAAACTTGGACCTTAGTACCTCAACCAAATGATCAAAATGTTGTTGGAAATAAATGGGTTTATCGTATCAAACGTAATCCTGACAATTCTATTGTTCATTATAAAACCAAGATGGTTGCTAAGGGTTACAATAAGCAACGTCGCATAGACTACACTGAGACTTTGAGCCTAGTAGTAAAAGCTACTACTATTCTACTAGTTTTATCATTGACTTCTATACATAACTGGACTCTTAAACAAATAGACATCTCTAATGCTTTCTTGCATGGTTATTTGGAAGAAAAGGTATTTATGGAGCAGCCCTGTCACGCCCCGTAGGGTATCCTAAACGTAACAGCCCGCCACATACTAAGTAAGACTCTCGAGTTCCCTACCCGAGCCCTTCGGGAGCCTTAAGTAGATGTAAAGCGTTCCTTTACAAGAATAGAATACTTCAACAAATGGAGTTAAACAGTTTAATGTAGCATTCATTAGCCATAGATAATAAATCAAAACGCATAAATTATAGTTTACAAAATCTAAGGGGCATTCCCCTGCAAAAGAATAACAAGTCCATTACAGTCATCCAGAGTCCTTAGTTTCCAATGGAAGTCTATACAAAAAGAATGGATTAAACTTCTATGGGAAACTCCTATCTCCGGTACCTGTGCTGTGGCTTGCCTCGGCCTAAGCCATATAAACTCGTGCTGCAATAGATAAAAACTATGGGGGCGTAAGCTAACTAGCTTAGTGAGTAATAACTTCCATAACATAATTAAATACAATCATTCAAGCAAGTGATTATTCAAGCAAGTGTATGCATCATACAAATGTGATCAACAAACATATGACCAACCGGAAATCATATGTGGATGGACTTGCGCCCTCCATCCCGGGTTAGCAGATTAACGAATCCTGCGGTACGATGCCATTTAAGCTCACGGTCAACTAACAATATTTCGTTTTATGGATCACGATTAACCAACAAATTCGTTTTATGGATCACGATTAACCAACATATTCGTTTTATGGATCACGAAAAACCAACCAATGCGAATGCTCCAATCCCATCGTGATATGAATGGATTCAATTTACATTTGAAGCCGAATATTCGTTAATTCAATTCTTTAAGTGACCAACAAGTATTCGCAAACATTCATCATAAGATACTAGCTAATCAGTCAATAGCTTAACACCCGGTTTCGATATTCCTTAAGTTCCAATTACATCAGCAGTAGACAACATATATAATTCCCATATACCCCATCATGCATATACAATTTCTTTTTATCTTGCCTACACCCCTAGTGCCACTACATTACAATCACTTCATTAATTAAGAGTGGAAGTAAAAACTCACTCGGCCATTGGATGCCAATCTTCCTAGTAGTAGTAGTCGGGAGGTAGAGTGTCGTCCTGCTCGGGATCACCTACCAAGCAAGAATAATCCTAATGAGACTCTCATTATGTAACTAAATCAAGCTATACATCTAAATTAAATGGATTCGGATTTCTCGCTATTTGCGGAAGTTCCGACTTAAAACGGCCATAACTTGGTCATTTTAACTCGGAATTTCGCAAATTTTATATCGATCTCTATCTCCTTCGAAAGATCTACCTATTTCTAGTATTATTTCCAAGTTTTGAAAATAGTAAGGTCACAGCACAGTGGGATCAGATCTGTTCCGCAAATGTTCCAATCTCAAAAATTTGTTTTGCTTTTGATAAGAAATGTTCCTAGTTGATGACTCATGCATGAATGGTATGGGAATGAATTACTAATATGAATGCCATGTGATGAACTTAATATATGCATGGTCATAATGATTTTGTGATAAGAAACTCTTATGAACTCTTAAGTGTTGGAAAATCCCATAAAGGTTATTTCTAAGAAGCTATTTTTCCACATTATACTCCTTAGGGTTTTTTGACTTTTAATCTTGTAACCACTTGTTATCTATCTAAAAATAAGTTCTCAAAGTCTATAGTAGTCATGGCCTTCATTCATGCATAAAAAATCCACATTTTCATTTGATAAACATCTTTTTAAACAAGCTACTTGTAGAAATCCGAATTTTGTAAATCTCATTTCCTTGCATTTTTCTTATGGAAAAACTTGTCCAATGCTTTAAAATTGAAGTTCCAATATATATATTATCTAAGGACTTCATTTAGCTTATAAAACATCCAATTAGACTTAAATTCTAAGTGTTCTTGTAGGTATGAACCTAAATTACGAATTTGACTACACATCCATATTTCAATATTTCCATTCTAACTTTACTCCCTATTTTTACATTTCTATCATGCCTAAACTCACCTAAATTTATAAAAATCATTCCTTCAATATACCTATTACACATACCCTTCATTTTCTTATGAAACATGAGTTTAAAATTGATTTGGGGGTTTTAAAGTAGGGTTTCACTTTCATCCGAAGAATTTCCAACATTTCATATTTAACAAAACCTTTCCTTTTTTCAATATTCTTGCTTCCCATATGTGAAGATCTACTATCTAACATCTCTATACATGAACAAGACTACATTTTTATGATCATCAATGCATAGAAAACAAAATAAACCTATGATCATGCATGTACATGAGATGTGGTTGTCTAAACTTTAGATCTACTATATATAATGCATGAATCATGGATCTCATGGCATGAACAACAATATATGTACAAGATCTCTACTTTACATGCATGAACAAGTTGATATTTCAAACAAAACTCATTCAAAGACTAGATCCACTTCTTGTGATGGCTTGAGATTCTTGTAGTAGTGTTTTCATATCCCTTGCTTATGCTCATTGGGATTTAAATGAGAAAACACACAAGAATGATCTTGCCATTACAAGATTTGGGATGAACAAGACTTAAGATCACCTACCAATGGAGGATTAAAGGAGAAATGAAGAAGACTTGAGTTGAAATTGAGAGGAAAGAGGGAGGGGAAGCTCTCGGCACACTAAGGAAAAAGAAGAGGTTTTCACTTTGTAACAATTTGAAACAGAAGAAAATGAAGAGAGAGAGAGAGAAAATATGTATATATATGAAGTGAATTAGGGTTAGATATACAAAATGGAGTAAAAATAATTAAATGGAGAGGGAAACAAGAGGGCGGGGGGGGGGGGGGGGGGGGGGGGGGGGGGGGGTGTGGCGGGGGGCACCAGCCACTCCTTGTGTGTGTGTGTGTGTGTTTGAAATTTTAATATTTGTAATTTAGTTAATTAAAATGTATAAATGTGATAATTGATTAAGAGACAAATTTTCTTGGAAAAGAAAATTGAAATGAGTAGTTGTAAGGATGTAAGAATAGGGCATGGTTAGTGTGTAGAGTAGGTTGTACTTGTGAATAGTAGATAAGACATCTATTTTATCGTTGTACTGAAAACACGGGAAAAGCTATAACTGTAATTTTTATAGCTTGGAAAATTATAAAATTGATATTTTTGGAATCCTTATAAAATTACGGTTCTAATGAATATTCCGAAACGTTTTTTTGAATCCGTGGTCCGAGGCACGCTTTTCCGTAATTGAGCTCGGGAAGGCTCGGAATTGAAAAATTCCCGAATTTAGAACTTTCAAAGGTTTAGAATGTACTTTTAAACAATAATTCAACTTCATTTACTTTATGAAACTTCTTTTATTATGAAACCAAAAGAAAGCCGGATTTAGGGTTCCTAGGCTTCACTCACTAGACTCAAACTGGACCGGGTTAGGGTTTCGCTTCCAACTCCCGGGGTTTCTTGACTACTGAGAATACCGGGGTTTACAAGCCCCATGGTTTCATTGATCCATCAAAATTTGATCATGTATGTCTCTTTAAGAGGTTAATTTGTGGTCTCAAACAAACACCACGGAATTGGTTTCTTCGACTTAATGCATCTCTCCTTTAATTGGGCTATTAGTTTTCAAAAGCAGACACTTCTTTATTCATTTATCATGATGGAATCCATACAATGATCATCTTGGTATATGTAGATGATATTATACTCACTGGTTCATCTACTTCTTTGATTCGACATTTTCTTCAACGCTTGAAGTCCGAATTCTTAGTAAAATACATTAGTCGACTGAAGTATTTTCTTGGTATAGATGTTTAACATATCAACAATGGTCTTCTAATTAATCAGCAAAAATATTTAATAGATGTTTTACACAAAGCTGGTTTACAGGATGTGAATGGTTGTCTTACATTGATGGCAACAACAATAGTTCTTCATCAAGACTCCAATCCTTTATTCTCTAATCCTAAATTATATAGACAACTTGTTGGAGCCTTATAATATACTTCTCTCATTGGGTCATACATAGCATTTTCTATCAATAAGCTCTACCAGTTTATGCATTGGGCAATAGAGATCCATTGGGCAGCCTTGAAACGATTGCTAAGCTATATCAAACATACTCTTAGATATTCACTTCTCTTTGATAAAACAATCGGTTCTCAATTGCAGTGTTTTTCTAATAGCGATTGTAGTCCTGATGATAGAAGATCCACTCGTGGGTATGCCATTTACCTGGGCAATAATCTTATATCCTGGAGTGCAATGAAGCAACCTACTATGGCTTGATCACCTTTAGAAAGTGAGTATAAGGTTCTTACTAATATTACTACTGAACTTCTATGACTCCAATATCTTCTTTTGGAAATTAGTATTCCTTGTAGTAGACCTTCTATTTTATGGTGTGATAACATTGGAGCAATGTGCATGTCATCAAATCCTGTCTATCATGCTCTAACAAAACATATCGAGCTTGATTTTCATTTTGTCTGAGAACAAGTCGCTAATGGAAATATCAAAGAGTGTTTTCTTTCTCAAAGGATCAACTTGGAAATATTTTCACCAAGCCATTGAGTATTCGACATTTTCAAGCAATTGTTTCGAAACTTCGTTTGGTTCCTCATACTCATTGTCTTGCAGGGGGATGTTAAGGAAAAGATATGATATTAACCACCTTGATATAGTTACCTTTTATATTTAGATACGATATTGACCACCTTGATATGGTTACTTTTTATATTTTGATCTTATCTCTTGTGTACTTGTATATATATCATCTGTAACTCATATCACAATATAATACAATATCTTAAAGTTATATCATTCACACGAATATGCAGTGATCGATAGTTGTTGTGTCCAAGTCCTATGGATGAAACAAACACTGCTAGAAGATGGACTAAAAATAATCATATTCCAATTTGTTGTGATAACACTAGCACTATCGACATAACAAAAAACCCAATCCAACACTTAAGGACTAAGCATATCAAAATTAGACATCATGTCTTGAATAATGACATTACCTTAGAATTTGTTGACACAAATAATCAAATCATGGACATTTTCACTAAACCCTTAAACGGTGATCAGTTTTGCACTTTACGTAGAGAATTGGGCATGATTATGTAAGTTGAGTGCTAAGTATTAAGGAACTAAGATAGTGTTTTTTAGCTTAATGAACCATTTACTGAATCAGCTCATCCAAGCTATCCTTTTAGGGTCAAGAAACTTCTCAAATCATCATTCCTCCTTTCATGGAGCCTGTTGACCCACTTTGTGCAGTGAAGTGTGTAAGAATGGACATCTTGTAAGAGTTTCAACATTTCTCAAGCCTATAACTCAATTTATGTCAAAATTTGCTCAACTTCCATCTCTTCAACCTCACTTTGACTCCTTGGATATGTCTTAAACAAACACTAAGCATATAACCTTGTTTTTTCCTATATGTGAAACATTATATGACACCATGTTTGTTAAAGAGACGCTCAAACAATGAAAATACTAGTGTTTAGACACCACTTGTTTTTAGTGCCCACATTTTCTAACATCTAGATGCTGTCAGTACTAATGTTTGGACGCTATTTATTTAGGGGTTCACACCTTCTAAGGTCCATATGGCATCTAAAATTGTTTGGATGATAAATAGTGCATCTCCTTCTCTTTTTCTTCTTCTTCTTCACTCCGCTCTCTTGTGCATCCCTCTTCCTCTCCTTTGTCGATACCACTATCGAGCCTAGCTTTTAATTTCCAGTTTAATTTCTTTTAATATAATTTATACTAAACCTTAAACCATTTAATATAAATTTTCGACTAATAATTAAAGGAAATTTCTAATTTTTATAATATTTTGAAGTCGCCACTGAATCGAAATAAAAAAAAATCAAATTATGATCAAGGGGTAGGTTGATCCTAATTTTGCTACTAATATGTGGTAAAAAAAAATTATAAACCAATTAAAAAAAGAACTATAGAAAATGAGTGTAGCAGCTATACTATTAAAACCTAAATAGTTACCACATTTTAATTTACCAATTTATAAATTGTTCCCTATATATCCTAAAACTTAATATTATATTCTATTTACAAAAGATTTACTTGTCAATTTTATCATAATTTACAAGACAAATCGATACGTGTCTAAAGACCCTTATTATTCACATTATTTCAATATGATGATATAGATTTTATGTGAATTATTAAGGAAAAGGATACTTATTGGTTTAAAATGTCAATTTCAGGAATAAATGAAGATTTTGAGCTTAATGAAGATTTTTAGATGAGTTAAGTGAGATTTTAACAAAGAAATAGGTAATTGGAAGATTTACAATGCACATGACCTTTATAAATAAGCTACGTAGAACATTAATGTAGGAGACAAAAAATAACCAGCAAGCATTTTTAAAGTACACAAGGAAGCTAAACAAGCTGTGCAGAATGCCTACATAGAAGCTAGAACGAGGTCATAACTGATTTTGAAAGTACACGACTAGAGTAACAAGCTGTGATCGGGGTCGTGCAACCTCTAATTTCATGAAATTCACTAGTTTTCATTGTACACAACCTTATACTCGGCCATGTAGGATGCTCATGTAGAAGACAAATTGCTCTTTTTCTTATAAATATTGCCCTTAACTCTTCTTTTTCAGAACCTTCATCCTTTTTACAAACCCTAGAGATAAAAATAAGCTTTTTAGAGTAGAGAAACACAAGAACTTATTGGAGATCACAAGTGTAACACCCTAAGTTGTAGGCATTACAACTCGCTACGTGTCCTTCTCTTATTAAGAGCGCGCTAAGGCTATAAAACACTATACCATAATTATAACAAATTTAATCACCACAACTCTCAATTAGTTTACTTTAAAACATCTCATAAAAATAATCCTTAATGTTCATGAACTAATAAAAATCCAAAATGACATGTCATCAAAATAATGAAAACCTGACAAACTTGTAAGCCCCTAAAAATTTCATAATTCTTATAAAATAATCCTAAGAGTTAAACACCGGAATCGAAACCCTAAAAATCCAACTATCGGTTGAATCAACATCCGTATGTCAATCAAATCATCTACCTGATTCCTCAAATGTAAATTAAAACAATATATCCAAATTAAATTTTAATCTTACACCTACATACTTATTCTTACAATTTTCTTTTCCCATGAAAATTCTACACCACATATTATCAAACTTCTCTTACACTTTTCTTCTAAAATTAAATTTTAATCAAATTTCTCTCTCCTCCTTACAATTGTCGTCCATCTTCTCTCTCTCTTCCCTGCTGATTTATTTTCTTTTTCAATTAATTTAATTATATTTAATTTTCACTCCAAAATTTTATAAATACCTCATTCCTCTTTCATTCTTTTACACAATTCATTATACTATCAAAACTCTCCCAAAATCTTTCCACAAATCCTCTCTTTAAGATTTCTCTCTACTAAAACTCTCTTAATCCAATTCTTTACAAAAATCATTCCTTATACACAAACTATCTACTAAATATCACTACTCACATAATATTCCCTTTCATCTACCATCTTCATACCACATAAACACTTTAGGTAAACTTCTTCCAACCATTTATTTACTCATGTCATGCAACTTAACATGACTATGATGTTATTTTAAAACCCATATAAGTAGTAAAAGCAACAACATGTTCATGTTTTGTTCTTGCACATGAACTTCCTATTTTATTATGTTGTTATATTGATTTTATTATTCACATCTAACTAAACATATTTATGTATTTATATATAATATTTAGAGTATATAAGCTTGCTTGTTATTTATTTAAATTCATGCTTTGCAATTTATTTATCTCATGCTATTTCTTTAAGACTAGTCCTTCTAGTCTTAGACTTGTCCATATCAAGTCAAAACAATCTTTTTTTTTTTTTTTTCATTTTCTTCATTCTCTTGGGACTAGTCTATTCTTAGTCCCAGGATGCCTTGAAGAAGCTAAGGCTCCCAATACTTGACTGGGATAATTTGATGAAGCTAAGGTTCCCAATACTTGATATTTTATTATTTTTCTTATTATTATTTGTTTCTAGTATTTTCTCATGTTCTTATTATTTTATATGCTCATAATACTGGCATCTACATAATGATATTGTCTCAACTAATTTTATAATTTTACTTTATTAAAGCAACTTAAAACTAAATTTTCTATTATGTGACTTGTCACAAAATAATGGAGTTATTATCAATAGAGTAATACGAGTTTTCTTAAAGTTTTTTTAAATAACAAAGATAACCTTAGAAATGGATAGATCTTTTCGAATAGATAGGAAACGGTATATTATATGCGGAATTTCGAGTTAAAATGAGCAAGTTATGGCCATTTTAAATTGGAATTTCATTCTATAAGATTTTGACGAACATAGTGAAATAGAATTAGATAGTTTAAGTAGAATTTCTACAAAATACTCATCTCGAGTATTTCTTTTGTTTAGGTGACGAAGGATATGAGATTATCATTCCTGAAGATTACTACGACTAAAAAGATCGCGAAATGGACGAGTGAGTTGTTCTTCTTAATTTTGTTACCTTGCTTGTGCTTGAAAAGTGGTGGCATTAGCCTTCTAAGAAAAGATAAAAATGGATATATATAGAAATTCGGGGATATGTATATATGTGATTCTTTGTTTATGTGTGAAATGAGAATTAAGAATATCGCAACTTCAAACTGCCTGTTTAAGTGTTTTGTTACTTGTATGACTATTTATTATTTACTAAATTGATTGATCACCCCCTAATAAACCTTAATAAGGTTTGGCTTAAGAAAAATAAAATGTTCACGCATAGCATCCATTGAGTCACATCTCTTTCGAAAGGCTACTACTCCTACACGTAGAGTTGGGTTGGCTTTTATCGTACTGTGACACGGGCCATGTTCCTTCCTGAAGAATCTAAATCGCTTGGGGAATGCGACTCTAGTTCGAAGCCGGGCCAACCGAACGCTTTGGGGGGGGGGAGACCTGGGGACTAGCGGTAAAAGATCGAGGATCTTCATCATCGATTCCCTAACCTTCAATACGGAGGGGTAAATCCATTTTATATATGGTTTCCGGATAACTATATAATTTTGTAATAATGTGATTATTGCATTGTACGCATAGCATATGTGTGAAAAGTTAAATGTAGTTATTTGAAAACATGGTGTGAATGAAAAGAAATATCTCACTAAGCTAGTTGTAGCTTATACCTCTATAGATTTTGTTGAAATAGGTATACCCGTGGCTTAAATTGATGATCATGACGCTAAGGAAGTCATGGAAGGATGTTAAGCTTCTATGAAGGAAATGGAAACATAAGATGAAGTAATTTTGTAAGGTTCCTTATATGTAATGTATGCTATATTAGTGTTCTAGAAATTCTAAGAAGTATTTATATTTATTTGAAGACAATAAAGGGATATGCCCCTAAGAATTGTAATTTAATATGTTTATATTTTATGATAAGTATTCTCCTTGCCTTGTTACTTATTTTTTATCAATATAAATTATGCTACTCCGATGCATTCCCTTAGTTGTGATGTACGCCTCATACATGATATAGAAGCCTTTGCGTGACTAAGATAGTCATTCCTAGGCTTTAGCATTGTGTACGGTGGACTGTTACGTTTAAGGTACCCATTGGGGCGTGACAAAACTAGTCTCATAAAATTTTCAATAACTAATAATAATAATCAATCATAAAATCCATAAAGTCTTTCATATCTCTCTACTAGATCCGACGTTCTAGATCTATGAGTCCTCAGCAGGATGGTCAAGTCCACTATCGCCATTCCCATGATCTACATATAGATCATAAACAACTTCCTCTTCACCCCTACCTGAAAACTTAAAGGAATAAGCGAAAATGCCCAGTACGCCATACCACAAACAAAGACGCATGAACATGCCAACATACATCACATACATTCTTAGAACTAATATAACAAGCATAAATTATTATCTTTAATTAGTGAAACAACCAGCATAGTTTAGAACGATATGCATCTAGTCCTAAACCCGGAGTAACTCATGACCTTGATTCACAATCTTTATAAAATTGTTTATATATAGTATATTGATGTTGGGTACTCCCCACACCTTGTTGCATTCCACCATAAGGACCAGAATGACTCCTAATCTATTGGAATCATTTCCAAGTACAACTCCACTAGAGACAGCGCCACACAAGGATCATTAGGGTACCTTGTTAGTATCACACTCTGCGTGCCTTTACTAACCAAAGCCATACACAACCAACACTCTTCTCAATTTATATATCGGATAGGATTTAGTCAAATTATTTTCTAAAACTACACGCACATGTAGCAAACAAGGTAAGGTCATACCTAGTGTTGCTCCAACTCAAATCCACCAACAGAACTTCTTAAAAGATCAAAACCCTAATCCAACAATTATTTTGAATCAGAATTAAATATGAAAACATAGACCCTAATATTCACAAATCTATAACAATAAGGATAACATACTTGCCTCCTCTTCCTCATAATTAAATACAACTTTCAACATCGTTCTTCCACAAATTCGTAATTATCACTACAATCCCTTCAATATACATATATTACTTAATTAAACACTTTGACTACAATAACCTATAAATCTCATTGAACAACAAGATTAGGTAAGTTCTTACATACCTAGAATTTGTAGATTTCAAATTGGAATAAGAACCCTAATCCACAATTCTCCTGAATTCCAATAATAAAATGAAATCATAAACCTATAATCCTTGAATCGTAGTAATTATAAAATCCCAAGAAAGATGTTACCTTTTCCTTTGAATCAGAGTCTCCCAGATCTCCAATCACTCTAAGGTTTCACCACAAATCTTGGATCTCCTTCAAATCCGCTGAACAACTCATATTAGATAGATCGAACTAAAAAGAATGACTGAAAAAGACTAGAGAAAGACCATTTACCTAGGTTTTTGCTAGGGGAAAAAGTGTAATCAGGTTGTAGGGTTTATGGTCTATTTATAGAAGGGATTGGCTTTGGGAAAACACAACCTTAACTTAGGAAAAATGCCAGCATAGGCCAGCCAGTACACCGACGACCTTCATGCATACGTAAGTCCAATTTCCCTAGCAAATTTTTGAGACTTCAACACCAAAGCTTAGGCCGTTGTCCATAATATTTAGGCCGACGGCTTAGGAGTCAAAGCTGGTAGCTTAGATACTGGCCTAAGTCAAATTCGTCCAATCATTCACCTGTGACTCCCTCGTGACCAATATCATATGTTCAAGGACAAAAACACCCTTTTATATATCACTATACTATAATTCTATCCTTTATGATGAATTATTTATTTATACCTTACATCTCTCCCCTCGTAAAAGAAACTTTCGTCCTCAAAAGTTACCTAATTTATTGAAAAGCTCGAGGTACATAGTTAGCACCTCCTCCTCTAACTCCCAAGTTGCTTCTCGCTCAGTTTGATTTGTCTATGGGACCTTCATGTACTTGATCACACGTCTCCTTAATATCTTTTGTTTCAAATCCAAAATTCTTATTGGCTACTCTCGGGTAGAAAGATTAGCTTGAACTTCCAACGGTTCCAACTCTACAATCTGTTCAGGGTCTTGCATGTCTTTTCTCAACAATGATACATGAAATAAATTGTGCACTCCCTCTAAACTTAGAGGTAGCGCTAGTCGATAAGCCATGTTTGCAATTCTTTCCAATCTGGGATTCAACTTCCCTCTCATACCAAATCTAATAACACCCTTTGTTGGTGATATCTTGAGCAAGACGTGGTCTCCCACTTGAAATTCTAAAAGCCTTCTCCTCCTGTCGGCATAGCTTTTCTAACGACTTTGGGCTGTTTTGCAATCTTTGTCTAATCAACTTAACTTTGTCAATAGAGTCCTGTACTAATTCTTGTCTCAAAATATATCTTTCACCAACTTCATCCCAATGAATTAGTGATCTGCACTTCTTGCTATACAAGGCTTCATAAGATGGCATTCCAATCGATGCTTAGTAATTGTTGTTATAGGCAAATTCAAGTAGTGGCAAGTGATCAACCTAGCTATCCTTGAAGTCTAAAACGCATGCCCTTAACATATCCTCCAAAATATGAATAGTTCTTTTAGGCTGTCCATCGGTCTGGGGATAATAAGCAGTACTGAATATAACCTTAGTACCCAATGCTTGATATAGACTTTTCCAAAATCTCCCAACAAATCGAGTATCTTTGTCAGACACAATAGACACTGGTATCCCGTGTAATCTCACTATCTCACTGATGTACAACATTGCTAACCTTTCCATGGTATACCCAGTTATAGTCGGTATAAAGTGGGCTACTTTAGTAAGTCTGTCACGCCCCAAAGGGTACCCTAAACGTGACAGTCCACCACACCCGATATTTAAACTTAAGTATGACAATCTTAGTTATCCCATAAGTTTACATATCGAATGTAAGGTGTACTTACACAACTTTTAGGATCACACTTTGATTCGAGTAGTCTTAAGAAAGCATACATAGCATTAAGAATATAAATCACAACAAGATAAACAGTTAAGTTTTACAAAAACCAAGGGGGCATACCCCCGCCAAAATAATGGGAGTCTTCATCATCTAGCTCCAATTTACAAATATCTGAGTCTACATTAAAAAGATTTTCCTAGAAGTCCACCCTATACTAGGTCCCGACTTCCTCAAAAGTTCTTTAATCTAATGTGATAAACCTACACAAAGTGTCCTCTCGGAACAACAAAAAATAGGGACACTGCAACAAAAACTATTGGGGTATAAGCTAATTGCTTAGTGAGATTCATTTTCCAAGTAACATACTCGATCAAGCTAAAAATATCTATACAAGCAAGTTATAATTAAGCAACCATATGAATGCACAAACAAATAAGCAAGCAAGCATATGACTTTCTGGTAGTCATATGTGAATGGATTTACGCCCTCCATTCAGGGTTTGGGGTAGTTCATAAGTCATGCAACTACAGTTCCAATGTTGGTCCATAAGACATGCAACCATAGTCCCAATCTTAAGTGGGGTGGTCCATAAGACATGCAACCACAATTTTAATGTTGGTCCATAAGTCATGCAACCATAGTTTTCATTATTTGAATGGGGTGGTCCATAAGTCATGCAACCCTAGTCCTCTTCATTAAAGACCCGCTGCCTCCCAAATACACCTTTGTCCCACCAAAGGCATACTCGACAATGATATGTGACTCACTATGTGATATGCATATACAATTTATTCATATAATCATGGCACATTAATTAGATAACTTAAAAGTGATCATACATATTTCAGATACTCCAAATGTATACTAGCTCATACAAGGTTATTGCAACAAAGCTTGCTTCGATATACTTATCTTTCATTCATGCAAGTTTAGATCACCATTCAATCACAGTTTTATCTTTTCCTAAGTCTAATACCACTACTATTACAAGCACACCCAAGAGCATAATTAATTGAGAAATGAACTCACTTGTCCATGTAGTGAAATCCACTAGTCGTAATAGTCCTCGGGGAGTGGTAACCCGTCCTCTAAATTACCTAAGTACAAAGAATACCCTCAATGAGTATCTCTTATGAAGTTCTATTAAACTTAATAATTTTATTTACTAAATTCGTCAATTTTCGCCTAGGTTGAATTCTTAATTTAAAAAGGTCATATCTAACTCATTTTAACTCGGAATTAAGCTTATAATATACCGATTTCTATCTACTTCGAAAGAGCTATCTATTTCCAAAGTTAATTCAAACTTTTAAGGTCATCTAAGGGTCGGAAACATACTGTACAGTAGGGTTGCAAAAATCCAAGATTTGAGCCTTTGTGAAAAATTGTCATATCTACTCTATTTAACTACTTAGATTAACTTATTTTAGTCCTAAACTTGCAAGAAAACCTTTAAAACAAAATCAAGAGACTACACACTTATTTAATCCCAAACATAAAGTTCAAATGAAACTTCTAAAAATCCATTTTCATAAAACCGAAATTTATAAGTTGAAACTCATTGTCTTGTTTTGAGTAATTCCTTTACTAAAACTTACTTAGTTCAATGAAAATAATTTTTCCTATATTATTTATCATCAAAGCATTCCATTTTCAATATAAAATACTTGTTTTGAGATCTAAAAGGAGGTTTTCAAAATTGGTCTTCCCTTAATTACGAATTTTCTCTTTGAAGTTTACAATGAAAACAAGACCTAAATTTTGTCTTTTACAAAGCACTTGATTTTAGAAATACTTTTTAGGAAAACTCATTTAAACTTATGAAAATTCATTCCTTAAGATATCTATACCAAGAGCCCTTTATATTTTTGTCTAAATCTTCATTTTAAAGTTGAATGATGGGTTCCAAAAATGGGTCTTGGTCTAGATCCGAATTTTCATAAATTTATTTTGAACATATCTCTTGAGAAAATTCATCAAAACTCATGAAAAACAACCCATTACATATTATATCTTAAGAACCCTTCATTTCTTGAATAAAATCCTCATTTTTGAGTTGGAAAACATATTTTTATTTTAGATCTTTGTCTTGATCCGAAAATACAATTTTTATTTTTGAAAATAAACTTTGAAAATCAACTTTGATTCTTGTAAGATGAAGTCTTGATGATATACATCCATCAAACCTTCATTTTCTTAACAAAAACTTCCATTTCAAGACTTGGAAGAGGGTTTTAAAATGATGCCTTGACAAGTTACGAATTTTAATTTTTTATTCAAACTCAAATCCAATATCTACTCAAAATACAACCATGGAAACATAAAAAAAACTTGGTATTAGGCCTTAAACTTCTAGATCTACACATAAACATGACTAAAGCTTTGTAAAACTCTAGATCTACAAGTTATCACAAAAATAAGAATATAAACAAGCCTTCAAGATAACAAATATACTAATAACAAAAAGAGATCATCAACAAGAGGAGTGTTTCAATTTTTAGCACCATCATCCATAGCTTTTTTTTTTTTTTTTTAAGCTTGTGGAACATCCTTTGATGCATGAAGCACCCATAATATCATCCTACAACATCCTATGGAAGTTAAAAGAGAATGATTACCTCAAATATTTGCAAGAAAAGTGTATGTGTGTGTGTGTGGTGAAGGAGTCACGGCATACAGAGGAAAAATGAGAGGGTTTGAGAGCTTTTTGGAACAATGGAACAAAAATGAATGAGAGAGAAAAATAAGAGACTATTTATATTGGAGGAATTAGGGTTTGTGTGTGATAAAAAATAAAAAAATAAAACAAAGCATTTTGGAGCCAAAATGGGAGGGCATCACGCCGACCAATGCTTGTAAGGAGGGAGGGGATTTGATTTTTGGTGTGACTTGTTTTGATAGATAAGTGTACTAATTGTCATAAATTGTAATAATAAATAAGAGACAAATGATCCTTGGAAAAGAAAATGAATTTGAGTGATTGAATGGTTATAAGAATAGGGTGTACTTGTGAATAGTAATAAATTGTAGATAAGACATCTACTTTACTGGTAGTAACAAAAATACGGGAAAAAGGCTATAACTATAATTTTTATAGCCCGAAAAATTATAATGTAAGCCCCGGAAAATTTCAGTAAATAATTCCAAAATGAACTTGGAAATAAACCTTAAAAATCACTCCAAATTAAAACCGAATTTCGACAAATCCTAAATCACGAACGAATCCAAAAATTTCTCAATCATGAGAAAATCTAAAATAAAATAAGGACTACAAAAGTCCTTAAGTTCAAAAATCATTACGTAAGATAAACTGCTTACCTAATCTATAATTCATGAAAATCGGGATAAAAATAAAACACAGTGATAATTTGCTAAAAAGCAAGTTAATCCATAACATGACAATTTGAAGGATCAGGGAATCACCAAAGGCCAATTCCATAATTAGGCTTTGGCACGATTAAGAAAACTTTATCTGCCAATAATAAAATATAGACTTTGGAAATTCCCCAAATGACCAGACTAATAATCCTAAGAGACGAAAATCACAATAAAGCCCTAACAATCAAATCAAACTCCCAAGAATCATAGAACGAGTTAGAAATTGAAATCTTGTAATCTTAAGAAGGAAGAATTCAAGAAACAAAATAACAAATTAGATAATCCTTAAGTTAACCAATTGTTCATAAAACCTTAAATCGAAGCAAAATAAATTCGAAAACAAAACACTATGAAGATCCTTTTTCAAAGCAAATTATAAAAACCAAGATTTCCCCAAAATCATTCCAAAAATCGATATTTGACTCAAACTCAAGAAAATCATATCTGGTAACCATTACCGATATAACTCCGGATATAATAATCCAATTCAAGATTTCCGAAAGCAGTAAGAGATATTAAATACTTATAAAAATAAAATTTAAAATAAAATTCTCAAACTAAATACGTTGTAGAAACAGAAAATCTCAGTTTCCAATTTGGCAATATCTAAACCGGAAAATCATCTGGAAACCCTAACCGGAGTACAATAGTGTAAGTCCGGCAATCTAGCGCCCCTAACTCTAGAGGCCGAAAGATAGTTTAAATAAGTAGAATAGCTCGTAGTAATATAAGTTTGTTCACAAATATCAGATTGGTAAATTTTTTTGACCTATCTCGAACCCGTTCGGATACAGACTTTGAAAAGCGTGTCCCGGGACTCGAGATATAAAAAATATACCATTAGTACCGTTAGACTCATAATTCCACGAGATTTCTAAATATATCAGTTATATAATTTTTCGGGTTATAAAAGTTACAGTTATAACCTTTTTATCGTATTTTCATTTCTACCGGTAATTGATTATTCTTTTGCACTATTCATCTTATTTCATTACACAATTTTATTATTTTATTATGTATACTCGGATTTCCTAATAATCAAGTAAACTTCGAAAACCAGAAAACGAAACCCTAAACCGGTTTAATTCAAGCTTTGTGAGAAAGGCTTAGAAACTCAAATTCCGGCTTTTCCACGGTTTCCAAATAAGAAACTTTTATAAGCAAAATTAATTTTGGATATATTTCTCGATTACATTTCAAACCAAGAAAAGATCAGATTTTGAGAAAATTCCAACTCCGGGTCATCCCGAGACCCATTATAGAAAAGCGTGCCCCGGAACTAGAATTTCAAAAATTTCTTTGTGAATACTCATTTGAATCGAAATAAAATAAGGATTTCAAAAATATATTTTCATAATTTTCCGGCTTATGAAAAATACAGTTATAGCCTTTTTATTCGTATTTCCTTACTACCGGAAATTAAATTGTCTTGTCAACTATTCCCTACTATTCATAAAGTACTACCTAGTCTACCTATTAGCCTACCCTACAAGTCTAACCCTTACCATCACTCAATCAACTCCTTCTTTCCATAACTTTTGTCCTTAACTTCCCTTACATCTCATAACAACTTCACATCATGTTAAATCAATCAAACTAAAGTGAAAATCAAACTTTTTCTTCCCCCCTCATGAATAGTGACCGAGGTGAATAGTTCCCCATCCATGCTCCATTTGAATTTTTTTTTTTTTTACTTCTTTAACCTAAATCCACTTCATATATAAGCTATCTTTCCTCTCTCTCTCCTCATTCTTCACTTTCCAAAATTTCTAAAGTGCAAAAAGCTCTCTCCTCTCTCCCATTTCTCCCTTTGGCCGAAAGTTTTGGAGACACACACACACACTCACAACTTTCCATTTTCTCTTCTATTCTTCCATCCACTTCAAGTAAGTAATGATCCACTACTTCCAACTCATGAAACTTTGTTATGGCTAAGTGATTTTTGGTTATCTCAACTCCATGTTCCCATGATCTTGTAGTAGGAACAATGAGATAACAACACAAAAATCTCGAACCATTACAAAGTAAATCTATCTTTTAAAGGAGTTTCTATACCAAAAGCTTTACTTTTATCCATCAAAAAGTATTTTGAACTAAAGATCTTTTATAAAAATGTAGTTTTTATGTTTTCAAAACTCATTTGAGCATATGAAATATTAGATCTATCATTTTGCTACTCATATTCATGTAGGCATTTAAGATCTCATTATTATTTTTTGTTTATGTACATTAATAGTCTTTAATGCTTTTGTCTTTAGTAAATCACCTTCCTAGTATGTAGATCTATGGTTAGATAAGTTAATAAAGTCAAAAAGGAAAACACTTTTCAAAATATGAACTTGTGTAAATTCGGATGACTTTGTAAACCTAGGATAAAAACACTTTTATCAACTTCTAAACATATATTTTACAAGAGAAATGAAGCCTATGGGTAATAGATAATGTTTGGTAGTATTTTCATGAGTCTAAATGAGATTTTTTTTAAGAAAATGTTGGAAACAAGAAATGAAGTCCAATAGAAGTTTTGAACTAAAAAGTCATATAGATGAAATTCGTAATAATGGATGTATGGTTAGAAAACACTATTTTTCCAACTTCAAAAATGGTATTTTCTTAAATAAATGAAGTCCTTAGGTATGAGTATAATAAATACTTAAAGTTTTGAGTATAAAATCTATTTTTCTCAAAGGAATCAACTTGAAAGTGGAATTTTCTAAATTCGGATTTTTGGAAACCCCATAGTAAAAGACCCACTTAAAAGTTTATAAATGAGGATTTTCTTAAAGAAATAAAGGCCTTAGGATATAACTAATATGAGGGTCAAAATTCTTTAAGCAAAATAGAGTTTTCCTAAAAAAAATCCTTGTAATATGTAGGTATGACCAAGTGTAGTAAACTCACTTGTTAAACAAAGCATGAAGTGGTTTTCTAAGAAAAAGTTTAATTAAATTCTCTAAATCTAAAAAGCTATAAGAACTTAGGCTCATTAAAGTTCATATCATGACATTCATGATAGGGAAAATCATTACCATTGCATTTAGTTTCATTTTGCACCTAGGGATCTCAAGTGCATTCATGAAAACCGCATTTTCGGAATCTATATACTCGCTGTACAGATCTGACCCCTCAATTCCGAGGCTTAGATATTTTCAAAACTTGATTTAAGCTTCGTATTTAGAAAGCTTTTCCAAAGTAGATAGAAATCGATATAAAATTTGCGAGATTCCGAGTTAAAATGACCAAGTTATGGCCGTTTTAAGTTGGAATTCCCGCTTAGGACGCGAATTACGAATTTGATAAGTTCGTATGAAGTCGTTGGATTAGTTTGAGTGGAAATACTGATTAGAGTATTCTTCCTTTTTAGGTTATCCCGAGTTCGACGATTCCCTACCACCGGACTATTATTACTAAGAAGACCGGTGATCCAATGGCTGAGTGAGTTTTCTCCTTGTTTTGTTACCTTGATTGTGCTTGTAATTAGTCGCATTAGAATTTTAGGAACAAGATAAAAATCGATATGAATGGGGATGGGATATATGTTGAGACTGTGATAAATGTATGCCAAGGAATACTAAAGCATATCGAAACCACGATTTGATTGGATAACTGCACGGTTCATATTATTTATGTGTATGATATTACCTGGTCACTCTCTAAAGAATGTATAAATATTTTGACCTAAGCAAAAAGTAGATTGATCATGCATCGCATCAGACATATTGCATTTGGTAGCGTGCTACTCCTACGCAGGTCGATCGGTATGGTCCGAGGACTCGTTTGAGTACTGAGACCCGTGCCAGAGCTCATCCTGGGTACTAAGGCGCATGTGGATGCATCCTTGAATGAGCCTAGCCGAGTCGAGTGCTAAGAGCCAGGGCTTGGGGACTAGCAGCGGTCGTGTAGACTCAATACCATTCCTAACCCAAGATACGGAGGGCATAAATCCGTTCTGTGTGGGTTCCGGTTACCCATGCATAATTGCTTGCTCACGTTTTGTTCATGCATAGCATATGATTGATTAATAACTTGTTTGTTATGGTACGAAATTAAGGGAATTCTCACTAAGCTAGTGTAGCTTATACCCCAATAGTTGTTTAAATGAGCAGGTTATTCCAAGAATGCTAAGTGGGGACCAAGATGGTTGAAGTCGAGAATGACTTCGGGATTCCGACAAGATATAAGAATGCTTGAAGTTTTGGCTAAGCCTTATGATTCGCCTTGTAATAGTTTTATGTAGTGAAGTCTTGGGATGAATGTAATTGAAGTTTGATGAACTGTATTTTGAAGTATAGTGTTTTGTATTTGGAGTATAGTGGATTGTATTTCCTTTACATTGTTACTCAATTGTATCAACATAAAATGTATCATTCCGATTTGTCTCCTTTATGTGTTAGACGCCTTGTACATAGTATGGAAGCCTTCGCGTGACTAAGGTGGTCATTCTTAGGCTTTAATATTGTGTACGGCGGACTGCCACGTTTAGGGTACCCTTCGGGGCGTGACATATAAAATATATATTTTTGAAATCCTTATAAAATTCCGGTTCTAACGAGTATTCCGGAATATTTTTCTGAGTTCCTAGTTCCGGGGCTTGCTTTTCCGTAATGGAACTCGGGAAAACCCGAAATAGAAAAATTTTCAAAATCAAAACTTTTTATGGTTTGAAATTTGCTATAAAACGATAATCCATATTAATTTAACTTATAGAGGTTCTGTTATATAGAAATCGAAGAAAAAGCTGGATTTAGGGTTCCTAGGTTGCTTGTACTAATCCTATTTAAGGTTTTGATTTCCGATTTACGGAGTTTACTTGGTTACTAAGAAAACCGGGGTTTACAACCTACCCACCTTAAACAAAGTTTTGTCCTCAAAACTTGAACGGCTTACTTGATTCTTTAAACAGGTTTGGATACTTCTGCCGCATCTCATTTTTTGCTTCCCAAGTTGCTTCCTCGTGTGTATGATTCCTCCAAAGGACCTTTACATACTTAATTTCCTTATTCCTTAGTTTTTGTACCTTTGTATCCAAGATCTGCACCGGGTGCTCCTCATACGTGAGGTTTTCCTTTAGTAACATTGGTTCCAATTCTATGATCTAATCCGGGTAAGAGACATGCTTGCGAAGAACAGAGACATGAAAAACATTGTGCACTCCCGAAAGATTTGGTGGCAAGGCAAGGCGATATGTTAACTCTCCCACCTGTTCCAACACTTTAAAGGGACCAATATCCCGGGGGCTCAACTTTCCTTGTGAGCGGACTTAGTGAATACTCTTTATAGAATTTATCTTTAAATACACATGATCCCCCACTTGAAACTCAAGAATCCTTCTTTTTAAATCTGCCTAACTCTTTTGTCTATCTTGGGCTTCCTTTATCCGTTGTTGGATTATCCAAACCTTGTCGGTAGCATCTTGTACAAGATCAAGTCCAAGAACTATCTTCTCAACATCATCCCAAAACAACGAGATTTACACTTACGTCCATATAAGGCCTCATAAGGCGGCATCTTGATAGTCGAGTGATAGCTACTGTTGTAGGCGAACTCAACCAAAGGTAAGTGTGCTTCCTAACTTCCTTGAACTCCATCACACATGCCCTAAGCATATGCTCCAAAGTCTGAATTGTTCTTTTAGATTGTCCATCAGTTTGAGGATGATAAGCTGTGCTAAAATGCAACTTTGTCCCCAAACACTTCTGCAAGCTTATCCAAAACTTAGATATAAACCTCGGTCTCGATTCGAAACATCCCGGCCGGTACTCCATGTAGGCGAACAATTTCCTTCATGTACAGCCTGCCAATTTATCCATCGAGAAAGTCATACTTATTAGCAAGAAGTGAGCAGACTTAGTTAACCGATCAACCACAACCCATATAGCATCATGACCTGATGGTTTCCTTGGTAAACCACAAACAAAGTCCATAAAAATCTGGTCCTACTTCCATTCTGGTATAGGCAAAGGTTTGAAAAATCCACCCGACCTTTGACGTTCTACCTTCACTTGTTGGCATGTTGGGCACTTAATCACAAAATCATCCACATCCCGCTTCATTCTGTTCCACCAATAATGTCCCTTAAGGTCTTGGTACATCTTGGTTCCTCCCGGGTGTACCGTGTACCCAGAATTGTGTGCTTCGCTCATAATTTCTTTCCTCATTTCTTCATCATCGGCACACACAACCGTCCTTTCATCCTTATCACATCGTCTTCATCTATGGTAAAATCAGTATATCTCCCCTCCTGAACTTCCTTCTTTATCCTTTGAATCACTTCATCATAACGTTGAGCCTCTTTAATTCTTTCCACAAAAGTTGGTTCCAATACCAAATTTGTTATTTCCATCTCCAAGTCTTGCCCAACGAATTCAATGCTTAGCCTCTCATTCTTTAATCAATTCTTTCTGGTCTGTCAAAAGAGTTGCAACCTCCCCGTGGTTCTTGCGACTCAAGGCATCGGCAACTGCATTCACCCTTCCCGGCAATAATTTATCCCCAAATCATAATCTTTAATTAACTCTAGTCATCTTCGCTGCCTCATGTTCAACTCCTTTTGGGTGAACAAATACTTGAGACTCTTGTGGTCGGTGTAGATCTCACACCGTTGTCCATATAGGTAATGTCTCCATATCTTCAAGGCAAAGACAACAAAGGCTAGTTCCAAGTCATGCGTGGGATAATTTTGCTCATGTGGCCTTAGCTGTCTTGAAGCATAGTCAATCACCATTCCCTCTTACATGAGAACGCATCCGAGATCATTTCTCGAAGCATCACTATGTACCGTATAAGGTTTCTCGGGGTTTGGTAAAACCAAAATCGGGGCAGAGACAAGCCTTTGCTTCAATTCTTGAAAACTTTGGTCCCCTCTTTTCCATCCAAACAAACTTTTCATTCTTTTGCGTTAACTGAGTTAACAGCTTGGCTATCTTGGAAAAGTCTTGGACAAACTTCCGGTAATATCCAGCTAAACCTAGAAAGCTCCTTACTTCAGTCATGGTCTTAGGTGGCTTCCATTCCACCATAGAGTTAATCTTCTTGGGGTCTATTGATATGCCTTCACCCGACACAACATGTCCCAAAAATGAAATCCTATCTAGCCAAAAGTCACACCTAGAATATTTGGCGTATAGCTTATGTTCCCTTAGGATTTGTAAGGCCATGCGAAGGTGCTCTTTGTGTTGCTCTCTTGTCTTCGAGTATATCAAAATATCATCTATAAACACAATCACACATTTGTCCAACAATGGCTTATATACTCGATTCATCAAGTCCATGAAGACGGCAGGAGCATTTGTTAATCCAAAAGACATCACTAAGAACTCATAATGTCCATAACGAGTCTGAAATGCAGTCTTTGGCACATCTTTAGGTTTAACCCTCAACTGATGATACCCCGATCGTAGATCAATCCGTGAGAATACACTTGCTTCTTGTAGCTAATCGAAAAGATCATCAATCCTTGGAAGTGGATACTTATTCTTAATTGTAACCTTGTTCAACTCCCGATAATCAACACATAGTCTCATTGAACCATCCTTCTTCTTAACAAATAATACAGGTGCACCCCATGGTGATACACTCGGTCTTATGAATCCATGGTCCAAGAGTTCTTGCAATTGCCTTTGTAATTCCTTTAACTTAACAGGGGCCATACAATACGGTGCTTTAGATATCGGCTCAGTATTTGGCACCAAATCAATCTCGAAGTCAATTTCCCTCTTAGTGGCAAACCTGGTAGCTCATCCGGAAAGACATCGAGAAACTCCTTGACAACTGTTATATCCTCAATCTTAGGTAATCCTTTTTTCTTTTTCTGTTGCATTAAGACTATGGAAAATATGGCTAATAGGTTTAGTGTTTTAAATATTGTAATTATAGAATCATACTAAATTAGGGGTCTTTGACCCATTAAATTGTTTGACCCATTAAATGAGTCATTAATGAGCCATTAAATGTTGACTCATTAAATTAGGAGATTTTGCTATTAGTTGCCTTTTTATCCTTTAGACAACTTTTATATTGATTCATTGTAAACTTAAAAATAATATACAGAATTCTCTTTCAATATTTTACAACATGTATCAGAGCAATTTATCCTAGAGTGCTTTGATTTTCTGCTTCTACCTTTTTCTTTGTTCCTTCTTTTTCAACCGGCCTTAATTGCTGGTATTTCTCCTCTATTTTTGTTTTCATAGGTGCTATAGAGCTAGCCTTAATTGTTGGTATTGTTTCAATTTTTTTTATTCTGATTTGTGCTAAGCGACATGTCAGAAATTTGTTCTTTAGCATATTTAGGTGAGTCTTCACTTTCTATTGGATTAAATGTTTCGGATGCTACCTTTTCCACCTCTTGGATTATGGATTCAGGAGCTACCGATCATATGACCCACTCACCAAATGTCTTTACCACCTATTCCCCCTACCAAACAGTAGGAAAATAGCCACTGTAGATGGTTCTTTGACCACTGTTGCAGGAATTGGAAGTGTTCAAATTACCCATTGTTAACCTTGCAAAATGTCCTTCATGTCCCTAAGCTATCTACCAATTTGATATCCGTCCAAAAACTTACTCATGACTTACAATGTAATGTAGTTCTCCATCATAATGATTGTGTATTTCAAGAAAAGGGTACGGGGAAAGATGATTGGATATGCTAGAGAAAGAGGTGGCCTTTACTTTCTAATCAAGTCAACCAACCATCACCAAGGATAAACAGTCAGTGTCATTTGTTTCCGAGTCTATGTCATCCAATAAAGAGAAAATTTGGCTCCATCATCGCCGACTCGGACATCCATCATTTCAAGTCATTAAACTTTTGTTTCCATCTTTGTTTAAAAGTCTAGATGTTGAGTCTTTCAATTGTGAAAAATGTGAACTTGCCAAACACAAACGTATACCTTTTATAGCAAGTAATAAAAGAAGTTCAATTCCTTTGTATTTAATTCATAGTGATGTTTGGGGTCCATCTACTGTTACCAATATCTCTGGGGTACGATGGTTTTGTTTCTTTTATGATGATTGCACTGGAGTTTGTTGGATTTTTCTTCTCAAACAAAACTGATGTCAGCATTGTTTTCCTAAATTTTTGTTCCATGATTAAAAATCAATTTGGAGTGACCATCAAGAGAGTTAGGTCTGATAATGCAAGGGACTATTTCAATCAAATTCTAAGTCTATATTTTCAAAAAGAAGGGATAATACATGAGTCATCTTGTGTGAATACCCCACAGCAAAATGGAGTTGCAGAGAGGAAAAATGGTGATCTCCTTGAAAAAACTCGAGCATTGTTATTTGAAAATTATGTACCTAAAACTTTTTGGGGAGAAGCTGTTCTTACAGAAACATATCTCATAAATAGATTGCCATCTAGAGTCCTTAGGTTTACGAGTCCAATGGATGTATTGTCAACCTTTTACCCTAACCTACATACTACAAATAATCTTGTTCCTAGAGTGTTTAGGTGTACATCCTTCGTACATGTTCACAGTCACAACCGAGGGAAACTGGATCCAAGAGCTATAAAGTGCATATTTGTGGGATATTCGTCAACCCAAAAAGGTTACAAGTGTTATCATCCATCTTCTCGAAAACTCTTTGTTTCTAGGGATGTTACCTTCAATGAACATGAATCTTACTTTCCAAATCCCTATCTTCAGGGGGAGAAGTTAGTAAGAGAAGACGGGGGTTTGGGTTTTGACTTGATGTTAGATTTTTCATCCACTAGTGACCATACCCCGGGTCAAACTGAGCTACCTGAGTCTGTCATAGTCTCCTCTAAACTTATGTCTGATCCTGTAACAACAGCTTCTGGGTCTACTCAACTTGAAACCGAGTCTATTCCCGAGGATGTTAGATATGGTGAAGGCAAGATGAATGCAAGGAAGAAGATGGTTGCCCCAAAATCTGTGCAAGTCCAAAAGTCCGATGAGGTAATGATTTCTGAACCTATACTACAATTGAAACTGAACCAGAGGTAGAGGGTGAGACCCATAAGGGTGATAGTGACACAGACTTGCCCATTGCATTAAAAAGGTACAAGAGAGTGTACTAAAAAACCTTTATATCCCCTTGCACACTTCCTATCCTTTGAGCGTTTTTCTCCATCACACAGAGCCTTTCTAAGTAACCTAGAAACTGTTGTCATTCCTTCCAATCTATCTGAAGCTTTGTCCAATGAAAAATGGAAACAAGCTATGAATGAAGAAATGGAGGCACTAGAAAAGAACAAAACCTGGAGTTAGTGAATTACCAGCAAGGAAGACACCTGTGGGATGTAAATGGGTGTATACAGTGAAGTATAAAGCTGATGGTTCAGTAGAGAGATACAAGGCGAGGTTGGTAGCCAAAGGTATACTCAGACATATGGAGTGGACTATCTAGAAACGTTTGCCCCGGTAGCAAAGTTAAATACTGCTAGAGTCCTATTGTCTTTGGCAGCCAACTTTGGATAGGATTTACAACAATTTGATGTAAAAAATGCTTTCTTGCATGGAGATCTAGAGGAAGAGATATATATGGAGATCCCACCAGGTTATAAAAACGGAGTTACTGATCACACAGTGTGTAGGTTAAAGAAGGCATTATATGGGCTTAAACAATCTCCTCGAGCATGGTTTGGTAGGTTTCCAAGGTTATGGTGACATTAGGATATAAGCAAAGTCAAGGAGATCAGACACTGTTCGTCAAACACTCATCTTTAGGGGGAGTCACAATTCTCTTAGTTTATGTGGATGATATAATTGTTACAGGAAGTGATGACGAAGAAAGACGTTTTTTGAGTGAGTGCTTGGCAAAAGAATTTGAGATTAAGATACTTGGTGTCGAGCCTGGATTTTTCCATTATCTGGTTCGTTTCTCCTAACCCGATTCATATTAAACCCTAACCCATTTAACATGAATCCTCGACTAGGGGTTAAAAGAAATTTTAATTTTTGAAAACTTTTTAGAGTCGCCACCCGATATAAATCGGGAAAAAATGAAAGCCAGGATTAATGGGTCGGTTAATCCTAACTTAGCCACTAGTCTGTGAAAAGTTTGATTTAAAAATCAAATTTTTAAAAAATACCAGATATCTGAGTTCGGGGGCTAACCTATTAAAACCTAAGCGGTTACCACTTTAAATTTAAAATTTAGAATTTATCCTTTTCTATACTAAAAAATTCAAACAAAACATTTATAAAACAAATATCTACAAGTTTAATCATTCATTTTTATTTTTATGTATTTTTCTTAGGATTTAAATATCAACAAACACTTGTATTTTTCTTTTTTTTAAAAAAAAAAACTTATAATATGTACAAAATGATTATTTCAAACTATTAAAACAAAATATATTTTTTCTAATTTTATTGTCGCCCCGTAGGTGCCTACGTACTCGCTAATCGAGATCAGACAAAACGTAGTTCTTTTAATAAAGAACTTAGTTTGTTGATCAATTTTATATTTTAAAATATTCTCACTTTAAGTTTATTAAATTTTGAATTTTTATGAAAATTAATTTTGATGATCCTATGATCTAATCAATTGAATTTTGTTTCATAAAAAATATATTTTTCTAAGTCCAAAAATCATTTTTTCTAAAAAAACTATGATAATTCATGGCTAATTTAATGCTACATGAAAATCAATTTTGAAAACTTTGAGTATTATCTTTATAGCAAATTTATAAAGATAATTTTGATAAAAACTTAATTAATATCATGATTTTTTAAAAAAAAACAATTTTTATCATTATTGTTCAACAACAATTTTGGTTTAAAAAATCTATTAACAATTTATATTTTTCCAAAATTCAATAATCATCACATATGTTCAGAACATATTCAAAATATATCATAACAAAATTAAAATACAAAAACAAAACATCTCATGCATCAAATATATATTTAAAAATCAATCTATATGCAAATACATATTCAAAAATATCCAAAAATATCAAAAATTGCTAAAACATGTAAATTTATATTAAAAATAATTATTCTACTTTTTCTGGATTTTTCTGAATTTTTCTGGATTTTTTACGAATTTTTATTAATTTTTTCCTATTTTTTCCTATTTTCCGAAATTAAATATATAATAATATAATAATTTAATAATACAGACTAACCTGGACCGTTGGATCTTCTCGGATCAGATCTGGAGCGTCTGATCTGTAGACTGAATCTGGACCGTAGGATCTGATGACTTTCGATCTGGAGCGTTGATTGCTTTGATCGAATCTGGACCGTCTGATCCTCTGATTGAATCTGAACCGTAGGATCCTCTGATCAAATCTGGACCACAATCTTCTGATCAAATCTGGACACAGGATCTGCTGACTTTTGACCGACGACCGTTGACCGATGACCGATCACCGTTGACCGACGACCGACCGGGTTGGATTCGGATTTCGGGTCGGATTTCGGATACCCGTCGGTGAAGAAGACGATGACGGTGGTTTTCGAAGCGTTCGTCGGCCGTTCCTGGTGGTTTTCGAAGGCTGCAACCTTGTCGGCCCGACGTGGATGGGGCTGCTGCTCCGTTGGTGGGGTGGTTCACTCCCAGAACCACCAGAAGTGGCGGTTCGTGTGGTGGTTGACGGCGGCGAGGATTTAAAAAAATTCGAAAATTTGCAGAACTTCCCAAATGCAAATTCGAGCAATTCTAAACACTATAATCAATCAAAAACACTTCCTAGATGATCCTAACACTCTTTAATTGGATCGAAATCCTCCCGATCACTTCGAATTTGCAAATTTTTGCAATTCGAACACTTTTCTCTCTATTTTCAGATCTCGATCATGTAGTGCGTGTTTTGAAATTGAATTGTGTTTTCTGCTTGTGGGGTGATCCTATTTATAGATTTCGAAACAATTTGTTGTTTCGAAGCTTTGTAATTGTTCAATTTTAGATTCACGAATCGTTTTTTAAAAAACGATTCAAAATTGGGACTCGATTCGTGATTGTTGGTTCAAATTGATCACGAATCTTATGTTTATACATCACAACTCTTCGATTAAGTGTGTTTAATTTGATTAAAGAACACAATTCGGCCAATTTTAAGATTTGAAAAATCATGTCCATTCGAATTTTTCCCAATTTCATGCCTTAATTAATGTGTCTTTTGGAATGAAATAATGCACGAAATATGTACAGATGTGATGTATCCCATGCCTAGTTTGTGTCTGTACAAATAATTTCGAAAAAACACAAAAATTCGTTGCTCAAATGAGGTCTCAAAGTGGATGAACCGATGTGTCTTTTGGGAAAAAAAATGAACAAAAAAGGGGCAAAATCTGCCTTAGGCTAGATTCGAACTTGGGTCCCCTTGCTTTTGTCCATGGTCTGATCCGTTAGGCCGTTGGCCTATGCCTTGGTCATATAGCTAACCCACTAATACTTAAGACTAATAAAATATATATTTATATTAAGCTTAAATAATTATTTATTTTAATTTTCTTACATATATTTTATTTATATTACTATTATTCATTTAATTATTTTATTATACATATTTTATTCCTTTATATTTTATTTTTTCTATTTTCTCTTTTTTCTCTTTTTATTATACTATTGTTTATTATTTTATTATTATATTTATATTTTTAATGAACTCAATCATGACATTAATTTATTCTAAACTTAAGCCTAATTTTTAATTGGGCAAAAATTGGGTGTCTATAGCTGCCCCTCTTTGTGGTAAAGTTTGAACAAAACTTTTGCCACAAAGACAAAAGGATAGCCAATTTTGCTTAATTTCTCCTGTCAAATAAAGAGATTTTTATCTTGTACTAAACTATCTGTCGAGTTTAGACGTTAAGATTTGCTAGGTCAACTGTAGGGCCTAGGCTCTGGAAAAATGATAGGTCATCTGTCGGGCCTAGACTAAGAAACTGATAGACCGTCTGTCGGGTCTAGATTTAGAAAATGATAGGCCATCTGTCGGGCCTAAACTATAAAAACTGATAGACCGTCTGTCGGGTCTAGATTTGAAAAATGATAGGCCATCTGTCGGGCCTAGACTAAAAAACTGATAGACCGTCTGTCGGGTCTAAATTTTAGAAAACTGCTAGGTCATTTATCGGACCTAAGTTTGGTCATTTTCCGACCTATGGGCTTTGGTTTGGTCATTTGCCGGACCTATGGGCTTTGTTTGGTCATTTGCCGGACCTATGGGCTTTGGTTTGGTCATTTGCCGGACCTATGGGCTTTAGTTTACTGGGGATTTTTGAACTCTAAAGATCTGGTTTCTTGATCCATTTGGGAATTCTTGATCTTCCGGGAAACTTGATCTTCTAGGATACTTGATCTTCTGATCCACTTGGGGACTTTTGATTTTCTCGGAAACTTAACTTTCTGATCTTCTTGAGGAACTTGATCTTTTTTATTCTTTGAGGAAACTTGATCTTTTGATTCATTTGGGAGAATCTTGATTTTCTTGGAAACTTAATTTGCTGATCCATTTGAGGAAACTTGATCTATCTTGATCCACTCAGGGGAATTTAAACTTCTTGATCCATTTAGGAAGAATTGGTCTTTCGTCGGTTAATGTGTTTAGGGTTTTCCGTTGTTCACATAACCGTGTTCAAAAACTAGTTACCTTGTGCAATATAATTACCAGATAAAATTACATATATGCATTTTAAGGCCATATGAGATGCTCAAATTACTTTCTAACAGTTTTAGTTTGGGTTTGGGAATTTGTTTAAGTGATAGGTTGAGATTTGATCTGGTTTGAGAATTTATGGTTATTTGGTGATGAATGGGATGAGATTTGGTCTGATTTGAGAATTTTTGGATTTGTGAATGATTTAATTAACGGGTTGAGATTTGACTTCAGTTCAAAGTTTTTGGAATATCAACTTTGCTTGTAAAAACTAAAAATGAAATCAATCTGAACACAGAAAATGACAAATTTTATTGATCATTCATAATACATCTTTACAGCATCTGAGTTTACAGGATCCTTTAAATCAGGTCCATCCATTTGGGAAAGAATCAATGCTCCTCCCGACAATACTTTTCTAACTACATATGGTCCTTCATAGTTTGGTGTGAACTTTCCTCTGGAGTCTTGTACATTTGGCAGCATCTTTCTCAAAACCAAATCACCTTCTTGGAAGCTTCTTGGCTTGACCTTCTTGTTGAATGCTTTAGCCATTCTTTGCTGATATAACTGGCCGTGACACATTGCAGTCAGCCTCTTTTCATCTAACAGATTCAACTGTTCAAATCTTTGTTTTATCCACTCAGCTTCATCGAGTTTGGTTTCTACTAATATACGAAGTGATGGAATTTCAACTTCTACAGGTAAAACAGCTTCAGTTCCGTATACCAAGGAATATGGTGTTGCCCCGTTGATGTTCTTACAGATGTTCGATACGCCATTAATGCGAGCGGTAACATTTCATGCCAATCTTTATAGACAATGGTCATCTTCTCAATAATTCTCTTGATGTTCTTATTGGCGGCTTCAACTGCCCCATTCATCTGTGGCCGATACGGAGTGAATTCCGATGCTTGATCTTGAATTGCTGACACAAATTTGTTACTTCTTTGTTGTTCAAATTCGTACCATTATCAGTGATGATACTTTCCGGAGTTCCATATCTAGTGATGATGTCTCTTTTGATAAACCGCACAACCACGGACTTCGTTACACTTGCATAGGAAGCGGCTTCTACCCATTTAGTGAAGTAATCGATTGCAACCAATATGAACCGATGACCGTTTGAAGCTTTAGGTGAAATTGGCCCAATAACATCTATCCCCCATGTTGAGAAAGGCCATGGGGTTGACATTAACTGTAATTCTTTTGGAGGGGCACTTATCTTGTTTGCATAGATCTGGCATAAATGACAAGATCTCACATGTTTGATACAGTCTGATTCCATAGTTAACCAAAAGTATCCTAATCTCATAATCTTTTTGGCTAACATGTAACCACTCATATGAGGACCACAAATTCCTTCGTGAACTTCTTCCATGAGCTTCTGGGCCTCTTTTTCATCTACACATCTTAACAAAGTCGTGTCGAATGATCTTCTGTATAACGTATTTCCACTTAGCAAAAAATGACTGGCCAAACGCCTCAGTGACTTCTGATCTTTCTTGGTAGCACCTTCAGGATAATTACCCGTTTGCAAAAGAACTTTAATATCTTGGAACCAGGGTTCATCTGATTCAATCATGGTGCAGAATGCGGGTTCACTTCTCACCCGGACTTGCAAAGGTTGGATTCTTGCTCCTTCAGTAAACTGAATTAATGAGGCCAAAGTGGCCAGAGCATCAGCAAACTGATTTTGAGTTCTTGGCACATATACAAAGGAGATTTCTGAATCTTTCTATCAATTCTGCCAAGTGATTATGATAAGGAATCAACTTGGGATCCTTTGTTTTAAAATCTCCTCGAGTTTGAAAAATAATAAGTGATGAATCTCCAAAAACTTCGAGCTCTTGAATTTCCATTTGGATTGCCATCTCTAAACCCAAAATGCATGCTTCATATTCTGCTATATTATTTGTATAAGGGAACATTAATCTGGCCGCTGTTGGGTATTGATTTCCTTCAGGTGAAATTAGGACTGCCCCTATTCCACATCCATATACATTAGCTGCTCCATCAAAATACAATTTCCAATTCGGCATTCTTTCATCTTCCGTTTGTGTTACCCGAATCCCTTCATCGGGGAATTGATCTTGTTCCTTTAGTTCCTCATCAACCGGGCTTTCAGCGAGTTGATCAGCCAAGGCTTGTCCTTTAATTGAATTTTGTCTAACATAGGTAATATCAAACTCAGACAGCAACATTTGCCATTTTGAAATTCGACCGACCAAGGCGGGCTTATTTGCCAGATACCTCAAAGGATCATGCTTTGTAATTAACTCGATTGAGTAGAAGAGCGTGTATTGCCTGAGTCTATGCATAGTCCATACTAATGCACAGCAAGTTCTTTCTATCTCTGAGTACTTTTGCTCTCCATTTGAGAATTTTTTGCTCAAGTAATAAATAGCTCTTTCTTTTCCATTTTCATCTTTTTGCCCGAGTACACAACCCATGGATTCCGAAAAAATTGTCAAGTATAAGAACAAAGGCTTTTCGGGTACTGGAGTGATCAAAACTGGGGGATTTGTCAGATACTGTTTAATTCGGTTAAAGGCTTCTTCACATTCTTCATTCCATTCAATTTGGGCATTTTTTCTCAATAATTTAAATAGTGGTTGACATTTATCCGTCAACTGGGAAATGAATCGAGCAATGTAATTTAGTCTCCCCAAAAGACCTCTAATTTCTTTCAAAGTTGTTGGGGGAGGTAATTCTGAATTGCTTTGACTTATCAGGATCAATTTCTATTCCTCTTTGACTGATCACAAATCCCAATAGTTTCCCAGAAGTTACTCCAAAAATGCATTTTTCTGGGTTTAATTTTAATTGAAACTTTCTCAATCTTTCAAAAAGTTTCCTTAATACTTCTACATGATCTTCTCCTTCTTTTGATTTGGCAATCATGTCATCAACATATACTTCCACCTCTCTATGCATCATGTCATGCAAATGGTCTGCATTGCTCGCTGATAAGTTGCTCCGGCATTCTTGAGACCAAATGGCATGACCTTATAGCAAAAAGTTCCCCAGGCTGTGACAAATGTGGTTTTGACTTTGTCCTCTTCGGCCATCAATATTTGATTGTATCCCGAAAATCCATCCATAAATGAGAATAGATGGTTTCCAGCTGTATTGTCTACCAAGACATCAATATGTGGCAACGGGAAATTATCTTTTGGGGTCGCTTGATTCAAGTCTCTAAAGTCCACACAGATTCTAAGTTTCC
The DNA here is from genome assembly GCA_024138025.1 of Combretum micranthum. Lineage (NCBI taxonomy): Eukaryota > Viridiplantae > Streptophyta > Magnoliopsida > Myrtales > Combretaceae > Combretum > Combretum micranthum. Next base: position 126,385 of record JAMXBD010002733.1, on the reverse strand, counting down.
CATTTTTCTTAAGTACTGGTACTATGTTTGATACCCAATCTGAGTAATCCGAAACTTCAATGAATCCAACTTCGAGTAACTTCTTGACCTCATCTTTAATTTTAAGTAGCAAATCGGGTCTAAATCGCCTTAGTTTTTGCTTCTTAGGCTTAATGCCTTCTTTGGTTGGCAATTTATGGACCACAATTGACGGATCTAAACCGGGCATATCACTATATGACCATGCAAAAACATCCAAATACTCTGCTAGTAACTTAATCAAGCCCTGTGTTGTGTCTTCTGACAATTTACCCCCAATTCTCAAATTCCTAGGATCTTCACTTGTTCCCAAATTAACCAATTTAGTGGGTTCAGGGGTTTCAATCCTTTCATGATCAAAGTTTTGCCAATTTTCTTGTGTTTTCAATTGATAATCGATATCATCTTCAACGACTAACCCAGTAGGGTTGGAGGTGATATCGATATTTTCAGTATTTACAGACGCGAGATATCCCGGAATCATTACAAAAGTCGATCTGGTAGAATATGAATGGGGAAAGAATAAGAATATGGAAAAACACAAAAGAATTTTATTAAATTTGAAATGGTGTTTAAGTACACTTATTTGAGCAACACATAAAGCAGAAAAATACAAAACGCAATCTAATATCGGTCCTTACTTAAAACTAGCACAAGGTATGGAAAACCAATTCTTCAAAAATCTTCTTGGGTGGATCATCTTCCTTGGAGTCATCTGTCTCCTGGACATGATGAGGCTTTGGAAAGGAGCTTCTGATGTGCGGAATCTCGATGTCTGGATCATATTCTTTATTAAGTTTCCTTGTTCTCATCTTATTCTCATGTCTGCTACCTCTGTTTGAGTAGGAGAATATCCTAGGCCAAAAGTTCCTATCTGAGCTTCTTTTTCTTCATTTATTACACAGACTTCTTCAAAAATTTGGAGTCCGAAGTCTCTTCTTCACCTTTTCCAATATGGAATAGCCGTTTCTTGATAGATGGCATAATCTTGTTCTCCCATAACGGTAACAAGTTGGCCATTTGATACAAATTTAACCCTCTGGTGCAAGCTTGAGGGTATTGCTCTTGCTGCATGAATCCATGGCCTTCCAAGCAACAAATTAAATGTTCTTGGGATATCTATTACTTGAAAAGGAATTAGGAAAGTTTGAGGCCCAATAGTGACCTCTAATTCCACTTCTCCAATTATTTCCTTCTTTGATCCATCAAATGCTCGTACTACAGTAGGACTTGGCTTGATATTTGACGGGTCTACTTCCAACAAATTCAGAGTAGCCAGGGGGCATACATTCAGAGAAGATCCATTGTCAATAAGCACTCGGGAGACGATTCTACCATTGCTTTTGACAACAATAAAAAGAGCTTTATTATGTTGGCCACCTTCCTCTTCTAATTCTTCAGATGAGAAGCTAATTTGCTCATTTGCAAAGACAGAATTAATGATATGTTCCAAGGTTTTTTCTGTCACATTCTCTGGAACTTTTACTTCTTTGAGAACCTTGAACAAGGCCTCACGGTGAATATCAGAGCTAATTAACAAACCCATGAGTGATATTTGGGCTGGTGTCTTGACTAGTTGTTCAACTACTTTGAATTCACTTGCCTTCATGAGTTTAGCCAATATTGCTTTCTCATCTTCCTTCTTTTCTTCATCATTCGGCGGCGGCGATGAATCCATGGTCACCTTCTTTGCAGTTGGTTCATAAAGTCTTCCCGAACGGTAAGCCCACCAATCATAGAAGTGATTAACTGTCTGGTAATCAAATGGGGCAGCTTTGTAATCCTTTACAGCAATTGGGATTTGAAAAGTATAACTTCTAGGCTTCGAGACAGTTGCCTCTTCTTCTGTTGTTCATCTCAAATTTGATTAACTTCGGTTCACATGTGATCATGCCAACAAATTTTTCTTCTTTCTCTGGTACAGGCTTTTCTTCATCTTCAGGTACAGGCTTTTCTTCATCTTCAGGTACAGGCTTTTCTTCATCTTCAGACTCTGATCCCCATCCAGTGGGAGGAGCATCGGCATATACGCGTGGTTCAAACCAATAGTCAACCAGATATTGGTACTTTCCATCATCTCCTAGAGTTCCGACAGTTGGGTCTCCAGCTTGGTATCTTGCCCACATTCTGCCTGTGTGCTTGACTTTCTTGGTTTGGGACCAGCATTTCCATGATATCTTCTTTCTTTATGATTCCATTTTGCAACAAGTTGTAAATGGCTGGTCTGGTTTTGTGCGATCTCTCAGATTGATATAGGGTAAATGTCCCATTTGGCGGAGATTCCACCACTTGTTCTATGGTGATAGGCAATTCATCCAAGTTGACTTCTGGGTCCGGCGCTTCGGCAGTGATCATATTAATAACCGACCCATGATTTGGCAATGGATTAGTAGAAACATTTGGAGGCTCACAAAGTCTAATTGGATGGTCTTTGCATCATAAGATCTTGAATCTTATGTTTGAGTCTCCAACAATAATCAGTGGAGTGCCCGATTTGCCCCATGTGATATTCACATTTTAAATCAGGGTTGTAGTTCTTGGGCTTATAATCATCTCTGGGTACTTCAAAGCCAATCAGATTATCGGCTCTCAATTTAGCCCACACTTGGCTGAGTGGAACCGGTATTGGAGTAAAATTGCGTCGGTTAGGCCTTGATTGTTGATTCGAAACAACCCTTTGTTGACTTTGACCTTGATTGGTCGGCAGGACTATGGATTTAGTAGGGTTTGCTGGACTTGAGATATTGACCATACCGACAGTCGAATCCTTTCCTTTGTACGTGACATTTTTAGGTGCTGTATATTTCTTTTCTACTTGTAGTTTCCGGCTGAGATAGCATTCTCAATTCTGCATCCGGCTACTACCACCTCTGAAAAACTTGCTGACGCATGCCCTATGAGATGAGAAAAGAATGGCTCTTCTAGTGTGTTGATGAAAGTAAAAGTGAGATCCTTTTCAGGCATTGGATTGGTGATTCTTGCAGCTAAAGCTCTCCATCGCTGAGCATATTCCTTAAAAGCTTCGTCTTTCTTCTTCTTCATAGTACTCAAATCCCAGACCGAGGGTGCCATTTCGATATTGAACTTGTATTGGTTGAAAAATGCCCTGGCTAATTTATCCCAAGTATCAATTTCTTGTGAGTCCAATTGGGCATACCAGGCTAATGCTGGACCAGTAAGGCTATCTTGAAAGGTCTGTACCATCAGTTTATCAAATTTGGCATACTGCCCCATACGTCGTACATATAATCTTGTATGCATGTTAGGACAGCCAGTTCCATCGTATTTTTCGAACTCGGGTGCCTTAAATTTTTCAGGAAAAGCACCTTCCTCAAATTGTGGCAGCTTAAAATCGCAGTCTGATCAAAGCCGTCAAATGCCTTCATCTTTTCAAACAGTTTCTTCTCCATGTCTCTGGCTTGGGCTTCAAGTTCTTTCTTTAGCTCGGACATATTGAACTCAGTGTGGGAATCATCAACGTTGACTGGTTGCTGCATGACTTCTTTTCCTTTCTGTTCCCCGGAAGATTCTTCAGATGCTATAGGGGTCTTGGACTGGGTAACATTCTGAGTAAGGGTCTGCATTTGTTCGGTAATTCTAAGCAGGGTTTGTTCCATGGCATTGAGTCTCTGTTCAGTGGTCTGATCAGGGGTAGTGTTCCCGGTACTAGCCATCTTTGCTCGTGATCTAGTATAAATGGGACTTCTAACTGGTTTGGAAGCTATCTTTCAGGATTTTGGATTCGCTAGACTTGATTCGTAACTGGACCGGAAGAAGTAAGAAGATAAGAATACTAACATACAAACACAAGGATGCAAATGAATGCAAATGGGGATAATGACCATCAAATTTTGATAAACACATTTATTGGAGTTGTAATAATTCAAAAACAATCTTTCATACAAAGTTAAATTACTATACTAAAAGTTCAAGAACCTTAATTGCTAAAACTAAACTCAGGACTTCTAAACTAGTCTTCTAGTCTTGGCAGGGCAGATGATTTGATCCTCAAGTAGTTGAGTCCTTTTTCGAGCTTTCTTCAATTCATCCTCTAACAGTGCAATCCTATTGTGAGCTTTTTCCAAGCGGTCAATCATCTCTCTATCTCTTTGCATGTAATCCCGATGACAGACTTCAAGCCGGCTGAAACCATTTCCATATAAGCAATCATTTCAGGATCAGGTTCAGGTGGTGCTGGTTCAAGAATGTTAGGAGCTTCATATTGGATGTCCTTATTCTTCTTCATTTGATTGGCTATGTACCACCTGGTTGCTCTATAATCCCGAGTCACTTTATTTTCTGGCTCGACTTCGAAAACTGGCTTGATTTCTCTATCATCCCAGATGGCTTTTATTTGGTTTACCTTGGACTGCCTTGCTATCTGAGTCATGGTTGGATCCATATAGTCGAGAATAACTCGTCCCAACTCTGGCTTGACAGTAATGTCTTGTAGCATGCCATATTGTCGGATAACACTTGAGGGGTAATAGCCGTACAGCCAGTGATTCCAATCAGAGGCACAGTTAGGTATTTCTTGCAACTTAAGATAGCAACGGGACACTTAAACCAACGGGCTTGCCACATAAAGTCTTCAGGTCTCATGTCTTCAAATATTGAAAGTATAGACCAGAAAGGCTCATTGTCTTCCATATGGACCCGTTCAGCAAAAGACTGGATGAGATCATAATTCGGGCGGATAAGGGACCCATTAGCTAGATCTTTTCCGTAGTACTTGGTGTGACTAGCAACCAAACCATCAACAGATGCATGCTTGCCTTGAAACTGCCCCTGCCCTTAGACTTGATGTGATTCAAACTTCTGATTTGTTCTGCTAGAAGGGCGGGAACATATGACTTGCCAGTTAGATATTGTGCTACAAGCTCGATGACTCGGAAGTGAATGAACAGGTTCCCATGTGGAAAGAGTATGGTAGCAAAAGCAGCCACTATGAAAGCATTAACCCGATTTTCACTCCAGGTCACAACTGATACTGTAAAGGAATCTCGGTTGCTTATGTAATTGTCAAAGTTTCCAAACCAATCCATCAAAGTAGTTAATCGGATGGAGAATTCATTGCAACCCTTCATGGCTTCAATTACTGCTTCTCTTTTTAATCCCAAAAATTCTGAAATGATGCGGATCGGACTTTGAGTAAGGCTTGGTACATAGATCCCTTCGGAAGTGGGTGGGGCTTGAAGCAGCACCTAGCATATTCTTCAATGGTAGGACTTAGCACGTGTTGACCTAGACGGAATGCCACTTCATTGGGTTCCCAAGATGAACAAGGGCTCGAAACATGGTAAATGGAACTTGGACTTTAGGTAAATTGAGGATCGGGCCCAACCTATCCTTAATGAATGATTGTTGATCGGGGTCAAAACTGACCAACCATCGGTCCAGTAACAGCATTGGATCCTTGAAAGTCTCTACTCGGGGTTCCTTGATGAGACGAGCCCATAGGCTATCGTACTGTCCGAACTCGAGGAAATCATTTCCTGAGGATTTATAAAGACCCTATTAGGAGACAAATCCTAAATTTTAAAAAATTTTTTTTTAAAAAAATTTACAACTCCATTTTTTTGAAAAAAATTGGTCAAATCCCATGAATGAATGCATGATTTGGTAAGGTTCTATAGGTTCCCCGGTCTAGCAAATCATAAGGCTAAACCGGAGTGGGAGTCTTTTCTTGATCTAGAGGGTGGAAACCACAGCCCCCGGACCTTACTTCGAACTCCTCGCTTAGGCTCTTAAGACGGCCTGGGTTCGACCGTATCTAGCACACATTGTGTGCATACATGCAAATGCACATGCAAGTGAAATGAACTAATTTAAAATCTACAGACATATATACAAAACACATACAAACATATAATTATACAATATACAAAAAAAGGATAAATTTTAAATTTTAAACTTAAGTGGCTAGCCCTCTTTTTTAAAAAAATAAGCGAGTCCCCAGTGGAGTCGCCAAGCTGTCGAGCCTGGATTTTTCATCCGGTTCATTTCTCCTAACCCGATTCATATTAAACCCTAACCCATTTAACAGAATCCTCGACTAGGGTTAAAAAAAATTTTAATTTTGTGAAAACTTTTTAGAGTCGCCACCGATATATAAATCGGGAAAAAATTGAAAGCCAGGATTAATGGGTCGGTTAATCCTAACTTAGCCACTAGTCTACGAAAAGTTTGATTTAAAATCAAATTTTTAAAAAATACCAGATATCTGAGTTCGGGGGCTAACCTATTAAACCTAAGAGGTTACCACTTTAAATTTAAAATTTAGAATTTATCCTGTTTCTATACTAAAAAATTCAAACAAAACATTTTATAAAACAAATATCTACAAGTTTAATCATCATTTTTATTTTATGTATTTTTCTTAGGATTTAAATATCAACAAACACTTATTTTTCTTTTTTTTAAAAAAAAAAACTTATAATATGTACAAATGATTATTTCAAACTATTAAAACAAATATATTTTTTTCTAATTTTTTGTCGCCCGGTAGGTGCCTACGTACTCGCTAATCGAGATTAGACAAAACGTAATTCTTTTAATAAAGAACTTAGTTTGTTGATCAATTTTATATTTTAAATATTCTCACTTTAAGTTATTAAATTTTGAATTTTTATGAAAATTAATTTTGATGATCCTATGATCTAATCAATTGAATTTTGTTCATAAAAAATATATTTTTCTAAGTCCAAAAATCATTTTTTCTAAAAAAACTAATGATAATTCATGGCTAATTTAATGCTACATGAAAAAACAATTTTGAAAACTTTGAGTATTATCTTTATAGCAAATTTATAAAGTAATTTTGATAAAAACTTAATTAATATCATGATTTTAAAAAAAAAAAACAATTTTATCATTAATGTTCAAACAACAATTTTGGTTTAAAAAATCTATTAACAATTTATATTTTTCCAAATTCAATAATCATCACATATGTTCAGAACATATTCAAAATATATCATAACAAAATTAAAATACAAAAACAAAACATCTCATGCATCAAATATATATTTAAAGATCAATCTATATGCAAATACATATTCAAAAATATCCAAAAATATCAAAATTGCTAAAACATGTAAATTTATATTAAAAATAATTATTCTAATTTTTCTGGATTTTTCTGAATTTTTCTGGATTTTTACGAATTTTTATAATTTTTATAATTTTTTCCTATTTTCCGAAATTAAATATATAATAAATAAATAATTTAATAATACAGACTAACCTGGACCGTTAGATCTTCTCGGATCAGATCTGGAGCGTCTGATCTGTAGACTGAATCTGGACCGCAGGATCTGATGACTTTCGATCTGGAGCGTTGATTGCTTTGATCGAATCTGGACCGTCTGATCCTCTGATGAACTGAACCGTAGGATCCTCTGATCAAATCTGGACCACAGATCTTTGATCAAATCTGGACCACAGGATCTGCTGACTTTTGACGACGACCGTTGACCGATGACCGATCACCGTTGACCGACGACCGACCGGGTTGGATTCGGATTTCGGGTCGGATTCGGATACCCTCGGATGAAGAAGACGATGACGGTGGTTTTCGAGCGTTCGTCGGCCGTTCCTGGTGGTTTTCGAAGGCTGCAACCTTGTCAGCCCGACGTGGATGGGGCTGCTGCGTCCGTTGGTGGTGGTGGTTCACTCCCAGAACCACCAGAAGTGGAGTTCGTGTGGGTGGTTGACGGCGGCGAGGATTTAAAAAATTCGAAAATTTGCAGAACTTCCCAAATGCAAATTCGAGCAATTCTAAACACTATAATCAATCAAAAACACTTCCTAGATGATCCTAACATCTTTAATTGGATCGAAATCTCTCCCGATCACTTCGAATTTGCAAATTTTTGCAATCGAACACTTTTCTCTCTATTTTCAGATCTCGATCATGTAGTGCGTGTTTTGTGAAATTGAATTGTGTTTTCTGCTTGTGGGGTGATCCTATTTATAGATTTCGAAACAATTTGTTGTTTCGAAGCTTTGTAATTGTTCAATTTTAGATTCACGAATCGTATATTTTTTTAAAAAAAACGATTCAAAATTGGGACTCGATTCGTGATTGTTGGTTCAAATTGATCACGAATCTTATGTTTATACATCACAACTCTTCGATTAAGTGTGTTTAATTTGATTAAAGAACACAATTCGGCCAATTTAAGATTTGAAAAATCATGTCCATTCGAATTTTTTCCCAATTTTCATGCCTTAATTAATGTGTCTTTTGGAATGAAATAATGCACGAAATATGTACAGATGTGATGTATCCCATGCCTAGTTTGTGTCTGTACAATTAATTTCGAAAAAACACAAAGATTCGTTGCTCAAATGAGGTCTCAAAGTGGATGAACCGATGTGTCTTTTGGGAAAGAAATGAACAAAAAAGGGGCAAAATCTGCCTTAGGCTAGATTCGAACTTGGGTCCCCTTGCTTTGTGTCCATGGTCTGATCCGTTAGGCCGTTGGCCTGTGCCTTGGTCATATAGCTAACCCACTAATACTTAAGACTAATAAAATATATCTTATATTAAGCTTAAATAATTATTTATTTTAATTTTTCTACATATATTTTATTTATATTACTATTATTCATTTAATTATTTTTTTACATATTTTATTCCTCATATTTTTATTTTTTCTATTTTCTCTTTTTCTCTTTTTTATTATACTATTGTTTATTATTTTATTATTATATTTTATATTTTTAATGAACTCAATCATGACATTAATTTATTCTAAACTTAAGCCTAATTTTTAATTGGGCAAAATTGGGTGTCTACACTTGGGAAGCTAAAATATTTTCTTGGAATTGAAGTGGCACATTCAAAGAAAGGTATTTTTATCTCTCAACAGAAGTATGTAACTGATCTACTCAAGGAGACAGGTAAAACAACATGCAAACCGATGAGTACTCCAATAGATCCGAATGTAAAGCTTGGAATAGCAGAAGAAGATGCTATGGTAGACAAAGGAATGTATCAACGGTTGGTAGGAAAGCTCATTTATCTATCCCACACACACCAGATATAGCTTATGCTATGAGTGTGATTAGTCAATTCATGCACAATCCAAAAGAGATTCATCTTTAAGCAGCACATAAAGTGCTGCAATATCTTAAAGGTACACCAGGAAGAGGAATTCTCTTTAGGAGAAGTGAGAATCTAATACTTGAAGCCTACACAGATGCTGATTATGCGGGCTCATTGATTGATAGAAGATCGACCACTGGATATTGTACGTTTCTAGGTGGGAATCTTGTGACATGGAGGAGTAAGAAGCAAAATGTAGTAGCAAGGTCTAGTGTAGAAGTTGAATTTCGAGCAATGGCTCAAGGTGTATGTGAGTTACTTTGGCTAAAGATCATTCTAGAAGACATGAGAATCAAGTTGAAGGGCCCAATGAGGCTTTATTGCGATAATAAGTCTGCAATTAGCATTGCCCACAATCTTGTGCAACATGATTGGATAAAGCATATTGAAATTGACAGACATTTTATCAAGGAAAAATTGGAGAGTGGATTGATTTGCACACCCTATGTATCTACAACTGATCAGCTCGCTGATGTGTTAACCAAAGAATTAAGTGGTGCAACATTTGAAAATATTATATCCAAGCTGGGAATGGAAAATATCTATTCACCAACTTGAGGGGGAGTATGGGAAAATATGGCTAATAGGTTTTAGTGTTTTAAATATTGTAATTATAGAATCATACTAAATTAGGGGTCTTTGACCCATTAAATTGTTTGACCCATTAAATGAGTCATTAATGAGCCATTAAATGTTTGACTCATTAAATTAGGATATTTTGCTATTAGTTGCCTTTTTTATCCTTTAGACAACTTGTATATATTTGATTCATTGTAAACCTAAAAATAATATACAGAATTCTCTTTCAATATTTTACAACAAAGACAACCTTCACTTTCCATCTCGTCCTCTCCATCCATAAGCAACTCAAATGAGCATAGATCTGCTCCTCTTGAAACTACAGTCTCACCTATGAACTCGACATCCATTCCATCAAGATCCTTGAAATTTACTTTCTTCCTTCAACAATCCACAACGGCTTTAGCAATGGCTAATCAACTCATACCCAAAATCACTTCATATTTATTCATCTCTAATACTATCAAATCACACTTCGTACCATGCCCATGAACCTCCATTGGACAATCCTTTAGCATCTCATTTGTCGTCACCACACTCCCAGTTGGGGTTCTAACACAAAAGCTATAGGAAACAGTGGCTATTGGTAAACCAACTTATCTAGCCAATCTGGTGGTGATGAACGAATGTGTGGCTCCCATGTCAAAAAGAGCATAGGCAGTCATCTTAGCTATCCGTATGTGTCCTGCGTCCAACACTTACTAATCACTACCTTCACACCATCCTAACTTATCTTCCTAACTTCTTTAACTTAACCAAACTTGTTTTTCTTTTCTTATACTTGAATCTTAACAAATCAAAGTAGCAGAAAAACAAAGACAAGAGTTAGGAGACCTACCTGTCATAAGACCGAAGTCCGGGCCATTATCCTCCTCGAGGGCGGCCAATCCGCAGACTTCATTTCCCATCTCTTCGCATACCCATTGCCCTTCGAGGTTGTAGATCCTCATTTCGTGCATTGCTGACCCAGCACGACTGCTATTATTGTTCCCACCATTCTTGTTCCCGGGTCTTGCTGCCGCTAATCCCCCAAAAGGTTGAGCTGGAGCAATTTTCCTTTGAGGGCACTCATTGGCAAAGTGACCAAATTGCTTGCAGACAAAGCACATGGTGGTAGTCTTCTTTGGGCAACTAGCAATCTTGTGGGATGAGTCGCCACAGTAATAACACTTATCTGCTAACTGTGGGCATTTATTGGGGTAGTGATCCCCTTTACATTCTAGCAACTGACACTCTTAGGGGTAACCTGTCCCCCACTAGTGTTACCCTTATAGTCATAAACGGCTTGAACTTCTTGTGGAGAATCCAGATCCTGATCCCCATAAAACTTCTTTCCAAAAACTGAGGGGCTGCTCACCAGTCTTGCCCTTCCTTTTCTTAGCCCTTCAACTATCCGATCTTTCTACTAGCTCAACAAATTACTTAATAGTAAACTCTCTAGTCTCATCCTCAACTCCTCATCTAATCCATTTAAGAAAACTCGTATTGTCACGCCCCGTAGGGTATCCTAACGTAACAGCCCGCCACATACTAAGTAAGACTCTCGAGTTCCCTACCCAAGCCCTTCAGGATTCTTAGATGTAAAGCGTTCATTTACGACAATATATTTCAACAAATAGAGTTAAACATTTTAATGTGCATTCATTAGCCATAGATTGATAAATCAAAACGCATAATTATAGTTTACAAAATCTTAAAGGGCATTCCCCCGCAATATAATAACAAGTCCATTACAGTCATCCAGAGTCTTTAGTTCCAACGGAATCTATACAAAAAAAGAATGGATTAAACTTCTATGGGAAACTCCTATCTCCGGTACCTATGCTGTGCTTGCCTCGGCCTAAGCCAAATAACTCGTGCTGCAATAATTAAAACTATGGGGGCTAAACTAACTAGAGAGATATAACTCCATAACACAACAATTAATCAATAATTCAAGCAAATGATTATTCAAGCAAGTGTATGCATCAAACACAATGTTATCAACAAACTATGACCAATCGGAAATCATATGTGGAATGGACTTGCGCCCTCCATCCCGGTTAGCAGATTAACGAATCCTGCGATACGACGCCGTTTAAAGCTCACGGTCAACTAAAATATTTCGTTTTATGGATCCCGATTAACCAACAATTCGTTTTATGGATCACGATTAACCAACATATTCGTTTTATGGATCACGATTACCAACATATTCGTTTTATGGATCACGAAAAACGAACCAATGCGAATGCTCCAACCCCATCGTGATATGAATGAATTCAATTTACAATTGAAGTCGAATATTCATTAATTCAATTCTTTTAGGTGACCAACAAGTTATTCGCAGACATTCATCATAAGATACTAGCTAATCAGTCCATAGCTTAACACCCGGTTTCGATATTCCTTAAGTTCCATTTCACATATCAGCAATAGACAACATATAATTCCCATATACCCCATCATGCATATACAATTTCTTTTACTTTGCCTACACCACTAGTGCCACTACATTGCAATCACATTCCTTAATTGAGAGTGAAGTAAAACTCACTCGGCCATTGGCCCGGTCTTTCTAGTAGTAGTAATCGAGAGGTAGGGTGTCGTTCCTTCTCGGGATCACCTACCAAGCAAGAATAATCCTAATGAGACTCTCATATGTAACTAAATCAAGCTATACATCTAAACTAGATGAATTCGGATTCTCGCTATTTGCGAAAGTTCCGACTTAAAACGGCCATAACTTGTCATTTTAACTTGGAATTTCGCAAATTTTATATCAATCTCTATCTACTTCGAAAGATCTATCTATTTCTAGTATTATTTTCAAGTTTGAAAATAGTAAAGTCACGGAACAGTGGGATCAGTTCTGTTCTGCCATTTCTCAATTCCGAAAATTTGTTTACTTTGATAAGAAATATAATGTTCCTAGTTGATGATTCATGCATGAATGGTATAGGAATAGAATACAAACATGAATGCCATTTAATGACTCAATATATGCATGGTCATGATGTTTTGTGATAAAAAACTCTTATGAACTCCTAAGTGTTAGAAAATTCCATAAAGGTTATTTCTAAGAGCTATACTTCCACTTACACTTCTTAGGGTTTCTTTGACTTGCAATCTGTAATCCACTTGTTATCTAAATGAAAATAAGTTTCAAAGTCTATATTATCATGGCCTTCATTCATGCATAAAAATTCCATTTTTCATTTGGTAAAACATGTTTTTAAACAAGCTTTTTGTAAAATCCGAATTTTTGAAATTTCATTTCCTTGCATTTTCTTATGGAAAAACTTGTCTAATGAACTAAAATTTGAAGCTCCAATATAAAAATAAGACTTCATTTAGCTTATAAACATCCAATTTAGACTTAGATACTAAGTGTTCTTGTAGGCATGAACCTAAATTACGAATTTAACCATTGATCAACATATCAATATTTTTCATTCTAATTCCACCACTTGTTTTACATTCCTATCATGCCTAAACTCATCCAAGCTTATGAAAATCATTCTTTCAAGATATCTATTACATATACCCTTCATTTTTCTTGTGAAATATGAGTTTAAAATGATTTTAGTGGCTTTTAAGGTAGGGTTTCAATTTCATCCGAATTTCCAACAAACCATTTCCTACAAAGTCTTTTATTTTTCAATGTTCTTGCTTCTTATATATGAAGATCTACTATCTAACATCTCTATACATATACAAGACTACATTTTTATGATCATCAATGCATGGAAATCCAAATAACTCTATGATCATACATGTAAATGACAATGTGAGTGTCTAAACTTTAGATCTACTAACTATAATGCATGAATCATATATCTCATGGCATGAACATCAATATATATACAAGATCTCTTCTTTACATGCATGAACAAGAAGATATCTTAACCTAAACTCATCCAAACACTAGATCCATGTCTTGTGATGGCTTGATATTCTTGTTCATGTGTTTTCATGTCCCTAGCATGAGCTCATTGGGATTAAATGAGAAAACACACAAGATATAGCTTTGCCATTACAAGATTAGGAAGAAACAAAGCTTAAATCAACATACCAATGGAAGATCAAAGGAGAAATGAAGGAGTCTTGAGTGGAAAAATGTGAGGGAGGGGGGAGGGGGAGTGCTCGGCACAAAAGGGAAAGAAAGAAGAGAGGTTTTCTCTTTGTAACAAATTGAAAAAGTAAGAAATGAAGAGGGAGAGAGAAAAATATGTTTATATATGTAGATATTAAGGTTTGTTAGTAAATAAAAGTTGTAAAAATAATTCAAATGAGGGAAAGCAAGGGGGGGGGGGGGGGGGGGGGGGGGAGGGGGGCGCGCGTCGGCCACATCCATGTGTGTGTGTGTGTGTTTTAAAATTTGATATTTATAATTTAGTAAATTAAAATATAATAAATGTGATAATTATTTAAGAGACAAAATTTCTTGGAAAAGAAAATTGAAATGAGTAGTTGTAAGGATATAAGAATAGGGTATAGGTAGTGTGTAGTGTAGTTGTACTTGTGAATAGCAGACAAGATATCTACTTTACCGGTTGTACCGAAAACATGGGAAAAGCTATAACTGTAATTTTTATAGCTCGGAAAATTATAAAATTGATATTTTGGAATCCTTATAAAATTACGGTTCTAATGAATATTCTGAAACATTTTTCTGAATCCGTGGTCCTGGACACGCTTTTCTGTAATTAAGCTCGGGAAGGCCCGGAAATGAAAAATTCCCAAATTTAAAACTTTCGAAGGTTTAAAATGTACTTTAGAACAATAATTCAAATTCATTCACTTTATAAAATTTCTTTTATTATGAAACCGAAGGAAAGCCGGATTTAGGGTTTCTAGGCTTCTTCCACTGGACTCAACTGGACCGGATTAGGGTTTCGCTTCCAACTTCCGGGGTTTCTTAACTACTGAGAATACCGAGGTTTACACGTATTTTTAGCTCCTTACTGTGCTTGTAAGAATCCGAAGCATATTGCAATAATCGACTAAACTCAGTCTCATATTGCTCCACGGTCCTCCCCTTTTGAGAAATGTTCAGGAATTCCGAGCTAAATTGTACCCTGAGACTTCCGGGGAAGTAATTCTCCAAAAACTCTTGGCGGAACCTTTCCCAAGTAACCGGTGGCATGAGCTCTCTTTCTTTCGATTCCCACCAAACCCGTGCATTTAGCCGAAGCAGGTAAGTGCCATAGTCAACTCCCAGGTGGTGTGGTACCTCAAAAGCCCTGGAGGATCGCTTTATTTGAGCTAACCAATCCTCAGCCTCGTCCGGTCTCCCAAAAGTCCCTTCAAAATATCTGTTACTCTTAATGAACTCGGGTAGGGAGCTTTTGTATGGCGTCATAGGTGGTGGAGGAGGCAAAGGCGCAGTGTGAGAGTGCGCGCTTTCTTGTGCTAGCGTCCCCACAGAAGCTTGGGGTGCAAGTGGTGGAAGAGTTGGAGCTGGAGCTTATGCTTGTGCAGCTGCCGGCAAACTTTGTCGAAGTGCTTCGAGCACTTGAGTCATTTGTGCCATTTGTCCAAGCATGGCTTGCAAAGCTACCTGTGTAGCATCTGCAGGAGGATTTGGAGGAGGGGCGGCATGTTGCCCTTCTTCCATATTGGGTTGATTGGAGGCGCTTTCCTCCTGACGTCTCCTTCTCCTACCTCGGCTGTTGCAAATTTTATTTTTTATTCTTTTTGTCTAGATAAGTAATCTTCTCAATATATTTTATTAATGTTTTCAAACGAGGTAACGGAAATAAAAGAAGTAGTAATGCGAGCGGAAAAATAAAAGTGTGAAAAGGTAAATCAGGGAATTTAAGTAATAAAATTTTGAAATCATAAAACATAAATATAGCTTTATTGAAATTTAAACCACACGTGCCAAAAATCCTCATAATCAAAAATCAAGTAAAATTTTATACTAGAAGCAACAACGAAACAATCAACATGTAACAATAACAACACAATACTAAAAGCAACTAAAGTAACTAAGCAGCATTCTATGAGAGTCTCACTAGATCACCTATGAAGGTTTTGTGATACTAAGTCGATTGTTTCCTAGTGGTTACTATCCTCAAGGGTTAGAGTGATAGGATTTTAGGGCCTATACTATGGTCGTCTTCCCATCTAAGTTTTCCTTAGTAATTCTATTATATCCTTCCGGTTTTATCCTTTCTTAAGGCTATTTAATTCTAGTTATGATTGTAAACTCTTAACCATGCTTTGATACCAACTAAAACTGTCACGCCCCAAAAGGTACCCTAAACGTGACAGTCCATCACACCCGATATTTAAACTTAAGTATGACAATCTTAGTCATCCCATAAGTTTACATATTGAATGTAAGGTGTACTTACACAACTTTTAGGATCACACTTTGATTCGAGTAGTCTTAAGAAAGTATACATAGCATTAAGAATATAAATCACAACAAGATAAACAGTTAAGTTTTACAAAAACCAAGGGGGCATACCCCCGCCAAAATAATGGGAGTCTTCATCATCTAGCTCCAATTTACAAATATCTGAGTCTACATTAAAGAAATTTTCCTAGAAGTCCACGCCTATACTAGGTCCCGACTTCCTCAAAAGCTCTTTAATCCAATGTGATAAACCTGCACAAAGTGTCCTCTCGGAACAACCAAAAATAGGGACACTACAACAAAAACTATTGGGGTATAAGCTAATTGCTTAGTGAGATTCATTTTCCAAGTAACATACTCGATCAAGCTAAAAATATCTATACAAGCAAGTTATAATTAAGCAACCATGAATGCATAAGCAAATGAGCAAGCAAGCATATGACTTTCTGGTAGTCATATGTGAATGGATTTACGCCCTCCATTCGGGGTTTGGGGTAGTTCATAAGTCATGAAACTACAGTTCCAATGTTGGTCCATAAGACATGCAACCATAGTCACAATCTTAAGTGGGGTGGTCCATAAGACATGCAACCACAATTTTAATGTTGGTCCATAAGTCATGCAACCATAGTTTTCTTTATTTGAATGAGGTGGTCCATAAGTTATGCAACCCTAGTCCCCTTCATTAAAGACCCGCTGCCTCCCATATATGCCTTTGTCCCACCAAAGGCATACTCGACAATGATATGTGACTCACTATGTGATATGCATGTACAATTTATTCATATAATCATGGCATATTAATTAGATAATTTAAAAGTGATCATATAGATTTCAGATACTCCAATCTATACTAGCTCATACAAATTTGCAACAAAGCTTGCCTCGATATACTTATCGTTCATTCATGCAAGTTTAGATCACCATTCAATCACAATTTTATCTTTTCCTAGGTCTAATGCCACTACTACTCAAGCACACCCAAGAGCATAATAATTGAGAAATGAACTCACTTGTCCATGTAGTGAAATCCACTAGTCGTAATAGTCCTCGAGGAGTGGTAACCCTCCTCCAAATTACCTAAGTACAAAGAATACCCTCAATGAGTATCTCTTATGAAGTTCTATTAAACTTAATAATTTTATTTACTAAATTCGTCAATTTTCGCCTAGGTTGAATTCTTAACTTAAAAAGGTCATATCTAACTCATTTTAACTCGAATTAAGCTTATAATATACCGATTTCTATCTACTTCGAAAGAGCTATGTATTTCCGAAGTTAATTCAAACTTTTAAGGTCATATAAGGGTCGGAAACATACTATACAGTAGGGTTGCAAAAATCCAAGATTTGAGCCTTTGTGAAAAATTGCTATATCTACTCTATTTAACTACTTAGATTAACTTATTTTGGTCCTAAACTTGCAAGAAAACCTTTAAAACAAAATCAAGAGACTACGCACTTATTTAATCCCAAACATAAAGTTCAAATGAAACTTCTAAAAATCCATTTTCATAAAACCGAAATTTATAAGTTGAAACTCATTGTCTTGTTTTAAGTAATTCCTTTACTAAAACTTACTTAGTTCAATGAAAATAATTTTTCCTATATTATTTATCATCAAGGCATTCCATTTTCAATATAAAATACTTGTTTTGAGATCTAAAAGGGGGTTTTCAAAATTGGTCTCCCCTTAATTACGAATTTTCTCTTTGAAGTTTACAATGAAAACAAGACCTAAATTTTGTCTTTTACAAAGCACTTGATTTTAGAAATACTTTTTAGGAAAACTCATTTAAACTTATGAAAATTCATTCCTTAAGATATCTATACCAAGAGCTCTTTATATTTTTGTGTAAATCTTCATTTTAAAGTTGAATGATGGGTTCCAAAAATGGGTCTTGGTCTAGATCCGAATTTTCATAAATTTATTTTGAACATATCTCTTGAGAAAATTCATCAAAACTCATGAAAAACAATCCATTACATATTATATCTTAAGAACCCTTCATTTCTTGAATAAAATCCTCATTTTTGAGTTGGAAAACATATTTTTATTTTAGATCTTTGTCTTGATCCGAAAATACAATTTTTATTTTTGAAAATAAACTTTGAAAATCAACTTTGATTCTTGTAAGATGAAGTCTTGATGATATATATCCATCAAACCTTCATTTTCTTAACAAAAACTTCCATTTCAAGACTTGGAAGAGGGTTTTTAAAATGATGCCTTGACAAGTTACGAATTTTACTTTTTCATTCAAACTCAAATCCAATATCTACTCAAAATAAAACCATGGAAACATAAAAAAAAAACTTGGTAGTAGGCCTTAAACTTCTAGGTTTACATATAAACAAAACTAAAGCTTTGTAAAACTCTAGATCTACAAGTTATCACAAAAATAAGAATATAAACAAGCCTTCAAGATAACAAATATACTAATAACAAAAAGAGATCATCAACAAGAGAAGTGTTTCAATTTTTAGCATCATCATCCATAGCTTTTTTTTTTTTTTTAAGCTTATGGAACATCCTTTGATGCATGAAACACCCATAATATCATCCTACAACATCCTATGGAAGTTAAAAGAGAATGATTACCGCAAATATTTGCAAGAAAAGTATGTGTGTGTGTTTGTGGTGAAGGAGTCACGGCATAGAGAGGAAAAATGAGAGGGTTTGAGAGCTTTTTGGAACAATGGAACAAAAATGAATGAGAGAGAAAAATAAGAGACTATTTATATTGGAGGAATTAGGGTTTGTGTGATAAAAAAAAAATAAAACAAAGCATTTTGGAGCCAAAATGGGAGGGTTTCACACCGACTAATGCTTGTAAGGAGGGAGGGGATTTAATTTTTGGTGTGACTTGTTTTGTTAGATAAGTGTACTAATTGTCATAAATTGTAATAATAAATAAGAGACAAATGATCCTTGGAAAAGAAAATGAATTTGAGTGATTGAAAGGTTGTAAGAATAGGGTGTACTTGTGAATAGTAATAAATAGTAGATAAGATATCTACTTTACTGGTAGTAACGAAAATACGGGAAAAATGTTATAACTATAATTTTTATAGCCTGAAAAATTATAAAATATATATTTTTGAAATCCTTATAGAATTTCGGTTCTAACAAGTATTCCAAAATATTTTTCTGAGTTCCTAGTTCCGGAGCTCGCTTTTCCATAATGGAACTCGGGAAAACCCGAAATAGAAAAATTTTCAAAATCAAAACTTTTTATGGTTTGAAATATGCTATAAAACGATAATCCATATTAATTTAGCTTATAGAGGTTCTTTTATATAGAAATAGAAGAAAAACCGGATTTAGGGTTCCTAGGTGGCTTGTACTAATCCTATTAAGGTTTTGATTTCCGATTTGCGGAGTTTACTCAGTTACTAAGAAAACCGGGATTTACAAAGTCTATCAACGATCACCCATACCGAATCAAGCTTTTCCTTAGTTCTAGGTAAAGCAGTGACAAAGTCCATAGTAATGTGCTACCATTTCCATTGCGGTATTGGCATATGCTTCAATTCACCTACCGGTCTTTTATGCTCTATACTGATTAACTAGCATGTATAACACTTGGATACATACTCCGCTATCTCCTTCTTCATGTTATTCTACCAATACAACTTTTCCAAATCTTGGTACATCTTGTTGCCACCTTGGTGGATTGAATAACTTGAATAATGTGCCTCTTTTAGTATTTCCTTTTTAAGATCTCCTTGTTCCAGTACACACAGCCTTCCTTTGTATCTCAAGATACCATCTTCATTGATCTAAAACTCTGGGGCCCTTCCAATTCACATCTTTCTTTTCAGCTTTTGTATACTTGGATCGTCAACTTGTGCTACTTTAATTCTTTCTGACATAGTAGGTTATATTTGCATACTTACTAATCTAGCACCTACTTGATTGGTCATTATTTCCAACTCAAGTTTTCTCACGTCTTCTATCAAATGTCTCTTCGAAGTTATCAAACCTGCTATGTTCTTAGTTCTCTTCCTACTCAACGCATCAGCCACAACGTTGGCTTTCCCAAGATGATATTGAATGTCAACATCATATTCCTTAATGAGTTGTAACCATATTCTATGTCTCATGTTTATCTCTCTCTGAGTAAAGATGTATTTTTAACTTTGTGATTCGTATATACCTTAAATCTTTCTCCATATAGGTAGTGTCTCTAAATCTTTAATGCATGTATAGGCGCTGCTAACTCCAGATCATGTGTTGGATAATTCTTCTCATATGGTTTTAACTGTCTAGAAGCATAAGCTATCACCTTGCCTCCTTGCATAAGCACACATCCTAATCCTTGAATAGAGGCATCGTTGTAAATAACATACTCCTCACCGCTTACGGGTAAGGATAACACTGGAGCTGACATTAATTTGTCTTTCAACTGTTGGAAACTGACTTCATAGTCTTCGTTCCACTCATACTTCACCCCTTTTTGTGTAAGTCTGGTTAATGGACTTGCTATCTTTGAAAAATTCTCTATAAACCTTCTATAATATCCTGCCATTCCCAAAAAAACTTCTAATTTCTAACATGTTCTTCGTAGTTGGCTATTCGACTACTGCTGTCACTTTCTCAGGATCTACTGATATTCCATTTCCATCCACAATATGTCCTAAGAAAGCCACCTATTCTAACCAGAACTCACATTTTGAAAACTTAGCATACAATTTCTCTTCTTGTAGTTTGGTAAAAACCAACCTTAGATGTTCTTCATGTTCTTCCTTGGACTTAGAGTACACTAGCACATCATCAATGAAAACTTCTACAAACCAATCCAAATAATCTCTAAAAACCCTATTCATTAGATCTATAAACACTGCTGGGGCGTTTATGAGACCGAAAGGCATGACCACAAACTCGTAGTGTCCATACCTGGTCCTAAAACCTGTCTTTTGAATATCCTCTACCTTAACCCTCAGCTGGTGATATACTGATCTCAAATCAATCTTGGAAAATACTTTTGCTCCCGCTAGCTGGTCAAACAAATCGTCTACCCTTGGCAATGGATACTTATTCTTGATTGTCCTTTGGTTCAATTCTCTATAGTCAATACACAACCTCATGCTCCCATCTTTCTTCTTTACAAATAACACAGGAGCTCCCCAAGGCGACACACTTGGCCTAATGAACTTCTTCTTAAGCAACTCATCCAACTGAACTTTAAGTTTTGCAAGTTCCGTAGGAGTCATACGGTATGGTGTCTTAGAAATTGGTAAAGTACCAGGCACAAATTCAATACAAAAACTCGACATCTCTTTTTGGTGGTAATCCTGGTAAATCTTCTACAAACACTTCAGGGTATTCACACACTACTGGCATTTGATCAAGATCCTTCTTTTGTTCCCCTTTTATCGCCATGGTTGCCAAAGATGTCCTTCCCAATAACTCATATGTAGGCAATGCTGGTCGTCTTTGTACATCCAATTTATCCATAAAGCGATCTCCATCTAGTAGACTTAACTCTACTACTAGATTATGGCAATCAATCTTTGCATGATATCTTGTGAACCAATCTACTCCTAGGATAACGTCGAAATCCAACATGCCCATGACTATCAGATTTGCATATAAGCATCTACCTCCTATTTCTACCTTTATATCTCTACAAATCCTATTTAACAAAGCTCCACTGCCTAAAGGAGTATTCACAGACAAACACCCAAACATGTGCTCAACATTCATACCACAAACAGATACGAAAGAATAAGAAATGCAAGAAAAACTAGCACCCATGTCAAACAGAACATGTGCACTATGCGGGAGTATATAGAGCATACCTATGATATTGTCAATGCTGGATATGTCCCTATGCTATAGAATATAAACTTTAGCTGGAACTTTCTTCCCTTGATCGATTTACTATGGTTTACTAAACTAGGCTCCTAGCATAATTTGCTTTCCATGATCCTTGTAATCAATAGCATAATGTCCCCTCTGTCCACATTTAAAAAAAAAACTTATGGAAGGATATTCTCTGCGTAAAATCTACTATTATGACCAACTTTGCCACATGTAAAACAAGCACCTTCAACCCTTTTACAGTCTTTAAAGTCATGTGTCCAAGGCATTTAGAGCACTTCTTCTCAGAATTCTGCACTGCTGATCGTAAAATTAGGTAATCGTTGTTTCCTTTGTTTTGAGTAGCAACAGTAGCAGCTAACCTCTTCCCTAAGAATATTTGACCTCTCTGGGGCTCACAACTCTTCATTCTATTCAAACCATGTTTCACTGTTTTAGCCTTATTATCCACTACTGAGTAGTTGTTTAGATCCATCAGGTTCACTTGATATTGAATGTCTAGTAATGAACCTGCTAACCTTAGCTTCCTCACTATCCTTCAACGGATCTGGTAGGAACCTCAACCTATGTAGCTCAGCCTCATACTCCTCGACATTCATTGTACCCTGCTGTCACGCCCCATAGGGTATTCTAAACGTAACAACCCGCCACATACTATATAAGACTCTCGAAATTCCTATCCAAGCCCTTCAGGAATCTTATATAGATTTAAAGCGTTACTTTACGACAATAGAATACTCAATCAATGGAGTTAAGAAGTTTAATGTGGCATTCATTAGCCATAGATAATAAACCAAAACACATAAATATAACTTTTCAAAGTCTAAGGGGCATTCCCCCGCAAAATAATATCAAGTCCATTACAGTCATTTGTAAGCCCCGGGAATTCTCGGTAGCTAGAAAACCCCAGGAGTTGGAGACGAAACCCTAATCCGATCAGATTGAGTTTAGTAAATGAGCCTAGGAACCCTAAATCCGGCTTTCCTTCGGTTTCATAGTAAAATAAATATTTGGAGTAAATGAATTTGAATTGTTGTTCCAAAGTACATTTCAAACCTTTGAAAGTTTTAAATTCGGGAATTTTTCAATTCCGGGCCTTCCCGAGCCCAATTACGGAAAAGCGTGCCCCGGGCCACGGATTCAGAAAAATATTCCGGAATATTCATTAGAACCGTAATTTTATAAGGATTCCAAAAATATCAATTTCATAATTTTCCGAGCTATAAAGATTACAGTTATAGCTTTTCCCGTGTTTTCGGAACAACCGGTAAAGTAGATGTCTTGTCTACTATTCACAAGTACAACCTACACTACACACTACCCATACCCTATTCTTACATCCTTACAACTACTCATTTCAATTTTCTTTTCCAAGAAATTTTGTCTTTTGAATAATTATTACATTTATTACAATTTCATTTACTAAATTACAAATAACAAATTTTTGAAACTCACACACACACACACACAAAGGAGGCCGGCGCCCCTCCCTCCTATTTTCCCCTCAATTGTATTATTTTTACTTCATTTTTATTAACTAAACCCTAATGCACTCAATATATATACTAAATTTTCTCTCTCTCTCTTCATTTTCTTTCTTTCAAATTTTTCAAAAGGAGCAAAACCCTCTCTTCCTCTCCTCTCAAGTGCCGAGCACTCCCCTCCCCCTTCCTCTTGCCATTTCAACTTTGTTTCTTCTTCTTTCCTTCTTCAAGACCTCTTTGGTATGTATATTTAGGCCTTGTACATCCTAAATCTTGTTATGGCAAGATCATTCTTGTGTGTTTTCTCCTCTAAATCCCAATGAGCATGAGCAAGGGACATGGAAACACAACTACAAGAATCTCAAGCCATCTCAAGAAGTGGATCTAGCCTTTAAATGAGTTTTGTTTGAAATAGCAACTTGTTCATGCATATAAAGTAGTGATTTTGTGTTTATATTGTGTTCATGCCATGAGATCATGTTATATACATCATATGTAGTAGATCTAAGGTTTAGACATCCACCACTTTATGTACATGCATGATCATAGGTTCATTTTTGTTTATGTGCTTTATTGATCATAAAAATGAGGTCTTGTTCATGTATAGAGATGCTAGATAGTATATCTCCACATATAGATGGCAAGAACATTGAAAAAGGAAGGACTTTGTTAGATATGAAAAGTTGAAAATTCGGATGAAATGGAAACCCTATCCTAAAGACCTCCAAAATCAATTTTAAACTTATATTTCATAAGAAAAATGAAGGGTATGTGTAATAGATATGTTGAAGGAATTATTTTCATAAGTTTAGATGAGTTTAGGCATGATAAAAATAAGGAAAACAAGAGGTGAAGTTAGGATGAAAAATGTTGACTTTAAATGTGTAGTCAAATTCGTAACTTTGTGTAATGCCTATATAAACACTTAGTATTTAAGTCTAAAATGGATGTTTTATAAGCTAAATGAAGTCCTTAGATAATGTATACATTGAAGCCCCAAATTTTAATACATTAGACTAGATTTCTTAAGAAAAATGTAAGAAAAGAAAATTTGGAAAATTCGGATTTTTATAACTAGCTTATTTGAAAACATGTTTACCAAATGAAATGTGAATTTTTGTGCATGAATGGAGGCCATGACTATTATAGACTTTGAGAACCTAATTTTAGTCAAATAATAAGTAGATTACAAGATTAAAAACCAAAGAAACCCTAAGGAGTATAATGTGGGAGAATAACTTCTTAGAATTAGCCTTTATGAAACTTTCCCCAACACTTAGGAGTTCCTAAAAGTTTATTACTACAAAAATCATCATGACCATGCACAAGTTGAGTTCATACATGGCATACACATTAGTAGTTCATTCCTAAATCATTCATGCATGAATCACTAACTAGGAACATTTCTTATCAAAAGCAAAGCACATTTTCAAAGATGGATCAATTGCGGGACAGAACTGATCCCACTGTTCCGTGACCTATTATTTTCAAAACTTGGATTTAATACTTGAATTAGATAGATCTTTCGAAGTAGATGAAGATCGATATAAAGTTTGCGAAATTCCGAGTTAAAATGACCAAGTTATGGCCGTTTTAAGTCGGAACTTCCAAATATAGCGAGAAATCCGAATTCAACTAGTCTAGATGTATAGTTTGATTTAATTACATGGTGAGAATCTCATAGGGATTATTCTTGATTGGTAGGTGATTCCGAGCAGGACGACTCTCTACCACCCGATTATTACTATTAAGGAGTTTGGTGACCCATGGCCGAGTGAGTTACTTCCACTCTCAATTAATGCTTGTGAATGTAATGTAGTGGCACTAGTGATGTAGGCAAAGATAAAAGAAATTGTACAAGCATGATGGGGTATGTGGGAATTATTTGTGTTGTGAATTGTTGATATGTGAAATGGAACTTAAAGCATATCGAAACCGGGTGTTAAGATATTGATTGTTTATTAGAATCATATGAGAATGTCTGAGTATACTTGTTGGTCACCTAAAAGAATCGAATTAATGACTATTCGACTCCGACTATAACTGAGTTCATTCATGTCACAATGGGGTTGGAGCATTTGCATTGGTTGGTTTTTCGTGACCCATAAAACGAATGTGAGGTTAATCGTGATCCATAAAACGAATGTGAGGTTAATCGTGATCCATAAAACGAGCTTTTAATCAGTTGACCGTGAGCTTAAACGGCGTCGTACCGCAGGATTCGTTAATCTGCTAACCCGGGATGGAGGGCGCAAGTCCATCCACATATGATTTCCGGTTGGTCATATGTTTGATGATTTCATTTGTATGGTGCATACACTTGCTTGAATAATCACTTGTTGAATGATTGTATCTAATTGCGTTATGGAAGTATTACTAAATTTGCACTAAGCTAGTTAGCTTACGCCCCGATAGTGTTTATCTTTTGCAGCATGAGTTTATATGGCTTAGGCCAAGGCAAGCCACAGCGCAGGTACCGGAGATAGGAGTTTCCCATAGAAGTTTGATTCATTTCTTTTGTATAGACTTCCATTGGAAACTAAGGACTCTGGATGACTGTAATAGACTGTTATTCTTTTGCGGGGGAATGCCCCTTAGATTTTGTAAACCTTAAAGATTTATGCGTTTTGATTATTATCTATGGCTAATGAATGCCTTGTTAAACTGTTAAACTCCATTTGTTGAAGTATTCTATTGTCGTAAGGGAACGCTTACATCTACTTAAGACTCCTGAAGGCCCCGGCTAGGGAACTCGAGAGGTCTTACTTAGTATGTGGCGGACTGTTACGTTTAGGATACCCTACGGGGCGTGACAGTCATCCAGAGTCCTTTAGTTTCCAACGGAAATCTAAACAAAATCGAATTAAACTTCTAAGGGAAACTCCTATCTCTGGTACCTGAACTGTGGCTTGCCTTGGCCTAAGCCAAATGAACTCGTGCTGCAACAAGTAAAAACTATGGGGGTGTAAGCTAACTAGCTTAGTGAGTAAGAACTTCTATATCACAATTAAGACAATTCATTTAAACAAGTGATTATTCAAACAAATGGTATGCATCAGACAAATGAGTTCAATAAACATATGACCAGTCGGAAATCATATGTGGATGGACTTGCACCCTCTATCCCGAGTTAGCAGATTAACGAATTATGCGGTACGACGCCGTTTAAGCTCATGGTCAACTAAATAATAATTCGTTTTTATGGATCACGATTAACCAACATATTCGTTTTATGGGTCACAAAAA
This sequence comes from Combretum micranthum, assembly GCA_024138025.1. NCBI lineage: Eukaryota > Viridiplantae > Streptophyta > Magnoliopsida > Myrtales > Combretaceae > Combretum > Combretum micranthum. The sequence goes on along the minus strand of JAMXBD010002733.1, from coordinate 99,774 downwards.
CACCAACATATTCGTTTTATGGTCACGAAAAACAACAAATGCTAATGCTCCATCCCATCGTGATATGCATGAGTCCAATTATAATTGAGGTCAAATATGGATTATTCCAATTCTTTTAGGTGTCTAACAATTATTCGCAGACAATCAATATAAATACTAACTAAACAAGCAGTAGCTTAACACCCAGTTTCGATATTCCTTAGGTTCAGCTTCACATATCAATAGAAGACAAGTATATAATTCCCATATACGCCATCATGCATATCAAGTTTTACCTTTTCTTAAACAACTAATGCCACTATCAATACAATCACAAGCAACAATTGAGAGTGGAAGTAATACTCACTCAGCCATGGTTCGACGGTCTTTTAATAATAGTAGTCGGGTGGTAATGTATCGTCTTGCTCGGGATCACCTACCAATTAAGAACAACCTGAATCTCATCACTAAACTAATTCAAGCTATGCATCTAAACTACACAAAATCGGAATTCTCGCTATTTGCGGAAGCTCCGACTTAAAACGGCCATAACTTGGTCATTTTAACTCGGAATTTCCCAAATTTTATATCGGTCTTTATCTACTTCGAAAGATCTATCTATTTCTAGTATTATTTTCAAGTTTTGAAAACATTAAGGTCATGGAACAGCATGATCAGATCTGTTCTGTAACTTTTTTGATTAAGAAAAATTGTTTCGCATTTGATAAAAATGTTCCTAGTTGATGGTTCATGTATAGATGGTGTATGAATGAATTCCTAATATGAATATCATGTAATGAGCTCAATATATGCATGGTTTTGATGATCTTTGATTATGAACTCTTATGAACTTCTAATTATTAAGAACTCCATAATGGTCACTCATAAAAAGCTACTCTTTCCAACTTTACATTCCCTAGGGTTTTTATGATATTATTCTTGGAATTTACTTATTATCTAAATAAAAATGAGTTCTCAATATCTATATTAGTCATGACCTTCATTTATGCATAGAAATTCACATTTTTCATTTGGCAAATATGTTTTTAAACAAGCCTTTCACAAAAATCCGAATTTTGGAAATTTCTTTTTCTTGCATTTTCTTTATGAGAAAACTTGTTTAATGCATCAAAAATTGAAGCTTCATTATATCTATTGTCTAAGGACTCCATTTGACTCATAAAACATGCCATCTAAGCTTGGATACTAAGTGTTTATGTAGGCATCATCCTAAAATACGAATTTGACTACTAATCACTATCTCAATATTTTTCATTCTAACTCCACTACTTGTTTTACAATTTCTCATGCCTAAACTCATCTACTTATGAAAATCATTCCTTAAGGGCATCTATTACATATACCTTCCATTTTTTTATGAAAAATATGAGTTTTAAAGTGGTTTAGGGGGTTTTTAAAGTAGGGTTCCAAAATCATCCGAATTTTCAACTAAGCATTACTAACAAAATATTTTCTTTTTCAAGTTTCTTGTCTTCTATACATGAAGATCTACCATCTAACATATCTATACATAGGCAAGGCTACATTTTTATGATCATCAATGCATGAAAATCAAAATAACCATATGAACATAAATGTAGATGAAGATATGAATGTCTAAACACTAGACCTACCAAATATAATGCATGAATTATGAGTTTCATGGAATGAACATAAAATTCTATGCAAGATTCCTACTTTACATGCATGATCATCACAATATCTCATCAAAAACTCTTTTAAACTCTAGATCCACTTCTTGTGATGGCTTGATATTCTTGTATAAGTGTTTTCATGTCCCTAGCATGTGCTCATTGGGATTAAATGTGAACAACACACATGAATAGCTTTGCCATTACAAGATAAGATAGGAATAAGGTTTAGAATCATCACATAATGAAGATTTGAAGATGAAAAGAAGAGGAAATGAGTTGTATGTGTGAGTGTGAGAGGAGGGGGGAAGTCATGGCTCAAAGAGAGGAAAGGAAGAGAGGTTTTCACTTTTGTAAAATTTGAACAAGTGAAAAATGAGGAGAGAGAGAGAATATGAGCTTATATATTAGATGCATTAGGGTTTTAATTGAATAAAAATAGAAAAAAATAAAACAAATGAGAGGGAAAAATGGGGGAGGGGCGCCAACCATGGGGGAGGAGTGTGTGTGTGTGTGTTGAAATTTGATAATTTGTAATTTATGAAATTAAAATGTAATAAATATAATAATTATTTAGGAAACAAAATTTCTTGGAAAAGAAAATTATAATGAGTAGTTATAAGGATGTAAGAATAGAGTATGGGTAGTGTGTAGTGTAGGTTGTACTTGTGAATAGTAGACAAGACATCTACTTTACTGGTTGTAAAGAAAACACTGGAAAAAGGCTATAACTGTAATTTTTATAACCCGAAAAATTATAAAATTGATATTTTTGAAATCCTTATAAAATTACGGTTCTAATGAATATTCTAGAACATTTTTCTGAGTTCATGGTCCCGAGGCACGCTTTTCTGTAATTGAGCTCGAGAAGGCCCGGAATTGTAAAACTTTCAAAGGTCTAAAATGTACTTTAGAACAATAATTCATATTCATTTACTTTATAAAACTTCTTTTATTATGAAGCCAAAGAAAAGCCAGATTTAGGGTTCCTAAGCTTCTCTCGCTAGACTTAAACTGAACCGGATTAGGGTTTTGCTTTTCAACTCCCGGGGTTTTCTTAACTACTGAGAATACCGGGGTTTACACCTGCGGCAGGATATAATACTCCTGAAGCATTTTCTGTTTCACACTGTTAGGAAAGAACTCCTTGTAAAAGGCCTGCTTGAACATCTCCTAAGTGATTGCTCCTGTCATGTGTCTTTTGATGCTTAACCACCAATTGTTTGCTCTCCCAATAAGCAGGTAAGAGACATATTCTACCTTCTTGTTCTATGGGATGTCCAAAGCAGCAAATGTTTTTTCCACCTCCTCTAACCATAAATGAGCTTTCAATGGCTTCCTAGGCCGGGGCTTAAATTTGTAGACTAGGTTTACAAACTTGTTCAAACTGAACACGTCGGCATATCTTGCTCCATAGCCTCCGTTTTCACCATTGCCATTGTTTCTCTATGCCTTTTGTATCTAGGCCTCAGCATTGGCCTACACGACTTGCATATCATTCCTCATGTTCTGCTGTTGTTGGGTGACTATTCCTAGAGGTTTATTCATAGCTTACATCAGTTAAGCAGCATCTATGGGCACCTGTTGTCCTACATGAGGTGGTGGTGGTGGCGAAGGTAGGGGTAAATCCTTCAACATAGGATTCAAAGGTGATTGGTTTTCTAGTGTCTGTTCCTCCTGACCAGTCTTAGAGGAACTAGCATCAGGGCTCTTCTTCATGGAGGCATTCTATCATAAACAAACACACTACATAAGATAAAAGATAAATCCAACTTAAAGATTAAACTCTAACGATATAACTACTAGTAAAACAAGACTAAGCTAGGTACACAATACCTATTGTCGCTACCCCACTCATCAATGTTCACCGTCCTAAGGAGTTCGTAACCTATATCTATCTAGATCATAAAACCTAAGCTCTAATACCAAATAAGCTATAACGCCCTAAGTTGTAGGCATTACAACTTGCCATGTGTCATTCTCTTATTAAGAATACGCTAAGGCTATAAAACACTATACCACAATTATAACAAATTTAATCACAACAACTCTCAATTGGTTTACTTTAAAACATCTCATAAAAATAATCCTTAATGTTCATGAACTGATAAAAATCTGAAACAAAATGTCATCAAAATAATGAAAACCTGACAAATAAGTTTCATAAAATTTTCAATAACTAATAATAATCAATCATAAAATCTATAAAGTCTTCCATATCTCTCCACTAGTTCCGACGCTCTAAATCTACGAGTCCTCAATAGGATAGTCAAGTCCACCATCACCATTCACTTGCACCTAAAAAATTAAAGGAATGAGCAAAAACGCCTAGTACACCATACCATAAACAAATACGCATGAACATGACAACATACATCACATACATTCTTAGAACTAATGCAACATGCACAAGTTATTATCTTTAATTAGTGAAACAAATAGCACAGTTTAGAACCATATGCATCTAGTCCTAAACCTGGAGTAACTCATGACCCCGATTCATAATCTTTATAAAATAATTTATATACAATATATTGATGTTGGATACTCCCCATACCTCGTTGCGTTCCGCCATACGGACTAGAACGACTCCTAATCTACTAGAATCATTTCCAAGTGCAACTTCACTAGGGACAACACCACACAAGGATCATCAGGGCACCTTGTTAGTATCATACTCTATGTGGTCTTTACTAACCAAAGGCATACACAACCAACACTCTTCTCAATTTATATGTTGGATAAGATTTATTCAAATTATTTTCTAAACCTACACGCACAAGCGTAGATAGGTAAGGTCGTACTTAGTGTTGCTCTAATTCAAATCCACCAACAAAACTTCTTAAAATATCAAAACCCTAATCAAACAATTATCTTGAATTAGAATTAAGTAAAAAAACATAAACCCTAATATTCACAGATCTATAACAATAAGGATAACACACCTGCCTCCTCTTTCTCACAATTAAATATAGAGCTAGACATAAGGGCTGTGGCCCGCGAGCCTGTCCGATTACCTACCAAAAAAAGCAGGCTGCGACCAACTTTGTTTTTGCCCATTTAAATGCAGGCCAAAATGGCCCAGCCCGTGGGCCAAAGCAGATTGGCCCATGACCGACCAGGCTAGCCTGCGGGCCAATAGTTTTAAAAAAAAAAAGGAAAAAAAGAGAGAAAAATGTAAGGATAAGAATAATACAATAATATATTTGTGATTATTTAGGATACATTATGGAAGAAAATAGATTTATACATGCATCATAAGCTTTATAATATTTTATTAAGTATATTATTATTGATTTAAATGTAATATGATATCTAATAAATTATTGACAAACATGTTTTTATTTATAAGTAATCAAAATGGTAACAAAATTAATTTTTAATGTATTATATATATAAAGCCTTAAATATATAAATATTCTAATTTTTACATAATCTAACATAAAAAATAACAAAAATAAAAATAAAAAACTTTCATTTAGCCTATGGGCCTGGCCCGAGCTGAGAAATTTTGGCTCGTTTAAAAGTGGGCCAAAATAACCCGACCCATTTAACCCACGGTCCAGGCCCATTTGCCCACCTCTAATTAAATACAACTTTCAACACCGTTCTTTCACAAATTCGTAACTATCACTACAATCCCTTCAATATACATATATTCCTCAATTAAACATTTTTAACTATAATAACGAATAAATCTCCTCGAACAACAAGATTAGATGAATTCTTACATTCCTAGAATTTGCAGATTTCAAATTGGAATAAGAACCCTAATCCACAATTCTCCTGAATTTCGATAATAAAATGAAATCATAAACCTATAATCCTCGAATCGTAGTAATTATAAAATCCCAAGAAAGATATTACCTTTTCTTTTGAATCAGAGCCTCCTAGATCTCCAATCACTATAAGGTTTCACCACAAATCTTGGATCTCCTTTAAATCCGTTGAACAACTTGTATTAGATAGATCGAACTAAAAAGAATGATTGAAAAAGACTGGAGAAAGACCACTTACCTAAGGTTTTGCTGGGGGAAAAAGTGTAACAAGGTCATGGGATTTGTGGTCTATTTATAGAGGGGATTGGCTTTGGAAAAATGCAACCCTAGCTTAGGAAAAACACCAGCATAAGCCGACCAGTACATCGGCGGCCTATACGATACGCCGACAGCCTTCATGTCGGCGTAAGTCCAATTTCTTTGGCAAATTTTTGAGACTTTATTGCGAAGCTTAGGCCGTTGTCCATAATATTTAGGCCGGCAGCTTAGGAGTCAAAGCTAGCAGCTTAGATACCGACCTAAGTCAAATTCATCCAATCATTCGCCTATGACTCTCTCGTGACCAAAATCATTTGTTCAAGGACAAAAACACCCTTTTATATATCACTATATTACAATTCTATCCACCATTATGAATTATTTATTTATACCTTACAACAAGACTTCATCTTTAAGGGTTGTGATCATGACTTTTTACTATTTTCCTTATTCTATCATTGTATTTCTTATTCTATGGAAAAATATATCTTTTTACCTAGAACTTCAGAAACCCTAACCCTAATATAGAGATTGAATTGCTTTGTTAATGAAAATTTGTGTTTCTTGAATCTATTTACATGCTTTGATTGTTTTTTTTTTTTTTGAATTAATAAGAGCGCATTGTTAATTCATTTTTTGATTCTTGTTGATTTAATTGATGGATTGATTGATAAGATAGATCCAACATGAATAGAGAGGTTTAAATGTGGATCTAGACATAGATTGCATGAATTTTCTACATAAAGATTTTATCTTTAAGGAATCATAAACTCTAATATAACTTTGTATGCATTTTCATTAGACATATAGGTTAGAAGTCAATTATAAAGCAAAGACTAATGAATTCAATTAAAAAGATATTATCTTTTTAAGGAATCATAAAATCTAATGAATTTTCTAATGACGAAAGACATTTCCATTAGACATATAGGGTTAGAATTCAATTATCTTGAAAGAGAGATTGATGAAACTAGGGATTCCTGCAGTTTAAGAACATAAAAAACCCGTCAATGCATGTTTTGTAAGGAATTGGAAATGGGGTTAGTGGTCAATCAAGATTAGGGATAGTTTTGTATATAATATTCTTAGAAGTGTTAACACTAAGTTTTGTTAGGGTTAATTACTTAATTATTTAGTTGCTTGGATATATTAAGATCACTTGAATTAGATAAGCTAAATAGTAGAATTAGGGTGAGTACTAGTAGTTATAAGTCCTGGTAGAAAGACCTCTATGCTTATACTGTTACTACAATCGATAGGTACGCTTACTTAGGATTTGTCGCAAAGAAAGAATAGAGTTTTAATTTAATTTGATTGATTGTGATTGGGAAATCCTCAAATGATCAAGATATACAATTTGAGGAGACAATAAAGGTGAAGGATGAGTTGGTAGGGAAGAAACATGAATTTATAGATCATAGGGTAAATCTTAACAATCAAGAGATGAGTCAGAGTTTATTGAGGAAAATGATGATTGTGAGGAGACTAATGTGTTATATCTTAATTCTTTTCCTAATGTTCTAATCCTTGAGAACACAGATCTAGAGGAAATTCCTTAATTTACTCCAGAAGGAAAGAAGGTTGGAGAGATTGAACACGACATGGAAATTGAAGATATCGATTTCTCTCCAATTATTGAGTTAACTGGGTATTTGGGGGATGATGAACCTATAGGTTATATCATAGAGTTTAAGCAACACTAATTATAAATTTACTCCTTATAAAAAACCCATGATATTTGAGAATAAGGGAATTGAACTTCAAAAGAATTAGTTCAAGAATGAGAATGAAATTTCCTTTGTTGATCTTAGAAATATGGGAGTAGGACACATTTCCATGGGATCCAGATGGAAAGGTTAACATTGAGCTACCGACATTAAATAAAGCGCTTCATGGGAGGCAGCCCATGTCTGATATAGGTATGTTTAGTTCCTTTTTCTTAGATTTTTCATCTTTATTCTTAATCTTTGCTTTATAATTTTGTAGGTGCACACACTAAATCCCAAAAATTGTGGGGAAAAGTTGATCCCTCCAATGGTTTTATGCATAAACTTCAATGGTTCTCATTTTCTTAAGAAGCTGCAAAGCTTTGGCTCCACATGAATGACTTCTTCACTGTTTAGCTCTGTTGACAGTCTCAAATTGGGGAAGTCTTAGTTCCTTTTCTTTTTATTTTCTTTCATTTTGTTCCTTCTTGGGCTTTATTTGCTTTAGTAGACATTGAGGGCAATGTCTCATTCTATGTGTGAGGAAGGGATAGAATAGGAAGATTAAGTCTTGTTTTCAACTTTAATGAATTATGCACTTGTATTCAGAAGTCCCCCAATTATGTGATATGATTTGCAAAGAATTTTGAATTTCTTGAAATTATACTCATTAGTTTCCTTATTAAGTTTAGCATTCAAGAATTAAAGCAACTTTGTGTTTTACTCGCTTACTTTGAATTCAGCATATTTAGTTAAAATTGTATGATGAAATCTAGGTAAGGCAAACTTACTTCTTATTTAATGGTGGAATTTAGAGTTTAGAAGTGGATTAAATTCCTCAGTAGAAGTTAATCGGTTATCTTTCTAAGCTTATTGGGTTGTGTCACGTACCATAGGGTACTCTAAACGTAACAGTCCACCACACATTATATAAGACTTAGGAATTACTAGCACAATCATTCCAAAGTCTAGTACAGATGCGAGGCGTACCTTTAGGACAATAGAATACATGAACCAATGGAGATAAATAGTTTAATTTAACATACTATAAGCATTAGAATATAAACCATGAGTCTACATAATCAATTACAAAAGTTCTAGGGGCATTCCCCTGCAAAAGAATATTAAATTTAAATGTGGTCTTTTATAGTCATCCGGTAACATTAAGGTTTCCTATGAAAGTCTATATAATATTTAACATAAACTTCTAAAGCAAACGCCTATTTCCTGTACCTTTTCGGTAGGATGCTTCGGCCTTAGCCAAATATATGAAAAGTAAAATAAGAAAAAGTTGTGGGGCCGTAAGCTACACTAGCTTAGTGAGTGAACATTTCCATAAATACATTTATAACAAATTATTCAATCAAGTTATTTATTCAACCATATGTGATGCATCAACAACATGAACAAACAAGACATATGATCAGCTAGAAATCATATGTGAATGGATTTACGTCCTCCATTCGAGGTTAACAGATTAGCGAATATTATGGTACTACCGTTGAATTAATGTGTCGTTTACAGATCACAAATAACCAACTTATGTCGTTTATGGATCACGATCAACCAACTCATTTATGTCGTTTATGGATTACGATCAACTAACTTTTAGCCGTTTATGGATCACGGGTAACCAACATATGCTAATGCTCCATCCCTATCATGAAGTGATTATGTCCATATTATTATCAATTCGAACAATTATTAGTACCAATTTTTAGGTGATCAACCAATCTCGTAGACAATCAATCCTATAATACTCGAAACAAACATATGTTAATTGCCTGGTTCCGATATTTTTAATACAATTTCTCAACTCATCAACAAGCATACATAATCACCATAATTCCCATCATGCAAATCCATTTTTATCTTTTGCCTCATAATCTAGTGCAACTAATCACCTCAAATACAATCAAGAAATGAAATTATGAAGTAATACTTAGTCGGCCATAGATCGTCGTTCTCTTAGTAATAATAGTCTGGTGGTAACGAATCCTTAGGATCCGAGTCATCTAAATGAAAGAAATACCCAAATGAGTATTGTCACGCACCGGAGGGTACCCTAAACGTGGCAGTCCGCCGCATATAATATTAAAACTAGTAAATGACAACCTTAATCATGCAGGAGCTTCAATATCACATGCAAGGGTTGCTTCCAAGATTGTATGAGACTCACAAGGGTATTATATTTAAGTAGATAATAAAAGCAAGCAAGAACTTATATAAATAAACATGAAATCTTCATTTAAATAATAATTCCTTACATCATCTTAGGGGCATTCCCCCGTCTTAAAAGTCTTGTTCAACTAAACTATTAACAAAGTAATCATAACTATAACATAAGCCTACTGTAGAGATTTTCTTAGAAGTCTATGTTCAAAACTAAATATATATAACTTCTTCCAAAAACTCCTAGTGGCTTTAACTCATACCTGGCATATAGGGCTCCTCGGTGCGAACCAAAGATAGTTATACTGTAACAAAAAGCTATAGGGATATAAGCAAAACTAGCTTAGTGAGATAATTCCCATCTACAGAACATTTCCATATAGCAAACAAGTATTTAATCAAGCATATGAGAATGCACCAATCACATGAACAAACAATATACACAAGATTAACCGAAAATCATGTGTAGCATGGATTTTACGCCTTCCATGTCGGGGGTTGGGAGGTTACAGGCCCATACGACCATCAATATTTGCAGATTTGCTGGCTCCTGCTCGCCCTGTAGACTTCCTAGCTCTTACTAGCCCATGTAGACTTTCCGGCTCCTACTAGCCACCACTACCACTTCCTCATTTCCCCACACGAAGAATAGTAGTGAAATAAATGTGACTCACAAATATGATATGCATGAGTTAACTTCAATTTATATTTAACCAAATAATGTTAAATTCAAGTTGAAGGTGGTCAACCACAATTTCCATCATATGAATTCAAGTATCACAATTTATTTATCACATCTTCTTTCGATATTATTAACTTATATTCACCAATCATAAATCCAAGTCACACAACAACTTTTCATTTATCTTTTCCTTATTTTCTAGTGCTACTACTTTACAAGCACAAACAAGGAAATGTAACTTAGTAAATGATTAACTCACTCCAGGTCGGTAGATCCTAATCGAAGTAGTCTTTCGGGAAAGTGATCTCGGCTCTTTCTTCACCTAGACAAGATGAAATACCCAAAATGAGTCTTTCATAGAATTTCTATTCTCGAAGATTCTAAACTTTTCTTAAAATGGCGGTAAAATCGCATTGGAGGAAATTCCAACTTAAAATGGCCATAACTTGCTCATTTTAACTCAGAATTTCGCATATAATATACGTTTTCTACCTATTCGAAAAGATCTATCTATTTCTAAACTTATTTTCATCAAAATAAGTCATTTGGGTTCCGAAAAAGTGGCGACCAGATCCACCACGAATTTTCATAAAATTGAATTCCTTATTTTGACAAAAACTTATGTTGAAGAGATAGATATTATAACAATTTATAAAACCTTTGAAATGTATATACATATATTTATTGACTCATATTAGTATGTATAAAGTTAATAAAGTTGTCTCAAACCATGAAAAAGTAAAATCTTTTAAAGATTTTGGAAAGTGAGGACTTTCGAAAAATTTCTTTTTGCTTTGCTTTGAAAATATCTTAAGTTATTTCAAACGAGTATTTTCTTTTCCTAAATTTAATTTCTGTAATCTCTTTAAATTACTAAGGAATGATTTTATTTTCTAAGCTTAGTTTCCAACACTTTTTGGAAAGTAATAACAATCCTATATTTAGAGAAATAATTTCTTTGTTTCTTGAGATCATTCTATTTTGATGAAAAGAATTTCTAGCACTTGATGAAAAAGTGAAGTTTTTTAGTAAAACCTTTGTTTATTTCAAAAAGTCCTTTCTATGTCATGTATATTTATAAAAATTCTTATGAACTCCTCTAAGTTTATTAAGATGACTTCTTAGTTTTAGAAAAATTACTTCATACTTTTATTTCTAGAAAAGAATCTTTATTTTATGAAAACCTTTCCTTATTTATTTTTGTTGAGATAAAAATCATTATATTCATGCATGAATATGAATCATAGAGTTATTAAAACATGAGGCAATAAAATAACTTAAAAGAATAAGCTAGTAAGGAAATAAATCAAGTATTTGAACCTTAACTTCATCAAGGTATCCCAGGACTAAGAAAAGACTAGTCCCATAAAGAAAAAGAAAATGTTTTGACTTGATGAGGACAAGTCTAAGACTAGAAAGACTAGTCTTAAAAAATAACATGAAAGTAAATAAATTGCAAAACAATTGAGCTTATATGCTCTAAAATATATATATAGCTATATAGATATATTTAGATAATTATATATATATATATAAGCAACACAAAGAAATTAGATCATGAACAAGAACAAAGTATAAACCTATTGTTGCTTTCTTTAAACTTCATGGTTTAGAAAACACACACTAAGCTCATACTGAGTAAATGAACATAAGGAAGACTTGAATAATTTTTACCTAAGAGAACTAATCTTGAGAGAGCTTTGGGAGAGAATTCTTGTAGAATTTTGGGAGAGTAACATTAGTGTATGAAATGTGTGAAAGAAGTAGAAGGAAGAGGGGGTATTTATAAGAAAATGTGGGAGGTTAATTATGTTAATTAAATAAATGAAAATAAAACAAATTGGAGGGTAAGAGAGAGGGGGTTAGCACAAATTGTAGAGGGGAGAGGAAGAGAAATTTATTTTTTTGTATTTTTGTTAATGAAAATTAAGATATGAAAGATGTGAAGTTGTATTAGAAACGAAAATTGTAAGAAAATAGAGGTATGGTTTGTAAGAGTAGGTTGTAAGAAAAGTAGAGATAGACAAATAGTATAGAATAGTAGTAAATAGTGTAATGTAAAGTAGACATGACAATTTAAGTACCGGTAGTAAGAAAATACGTGTATAAATGTGATATCTGATATTTTTAGCTATTGAAAAATTATGAAATTGATATTTTTGAAAATCTTATATTTTTACGAGTCTAACTATATATTCGGAATATTTTTACTATTCCGAGCCCGAGACACGTTTTTCAAGAACTGTGTCCAATCAGGTTCAAAACAAGTCGGGGTTTTACTAAACTGACTTTTTAAGCTTCCTTAGATAATTACGAACTATTCTACTCACTAAACGCTTTCTTAATTTCTTAGGGTTTCTTAAATAGGGATGCCGGACTTGAATGGTTACGATTGACTAGGGTTTTGTTGACTTTTGGAAATCCGGTTAACTTCTAATTAGGGTTTAAGCTTTAATTGATCAAAAAACTTCGGGGGTTTACAAGCATTTTAACTCATATCTAATTCATTTTATTTCATAAAAACTATTAAGTTCGTAATTCTCATCATTAATGGAAATTCCAACTTAAAACGGCTATAACTTGGTCATTTTAACTCGGAATTCTGCAAATTATATACCGATTCCTACCTACTTCAAAAGATCTATCTAATTATAAAATAATATCTTAGTTTTGAAAAAATTTTAGTCTTGAAAATTTTGGATTAGTTCTAATTAGTATCCAAACATCCATTTTCGAAATTGTTTGAGAAGATATGAAGTTTCTACTATCCCTGCCTAATATGCATGCAATATTAAAAACTTACTATCATGAATGGTATGTTATGAGCTTCCTATATGTATGTTCTTGATGATATTCTATTAGAGAATATTTTTAGAAAGCTTCTACTTTACAACATGTCATGAATACCTAACTTAGTAAGACTAATTTGTGTTCTTAACAAATCACACTTGTTTTAGTGATTTTCCTTAATAAAATTTATTTATTCTTGCTAAAATTAGTTCTTTGCTATATCTATTCCTTAAGGCTTCATTTTTTTAACAAAAATCCTCGTTTTACACTTTGTAAACAAGTGTTTAAATATGGGCTATTCTTAGATCCAAATTTTGTAAAAATGATTTTAAGCTGATTTTTTTAAGAAAAACTCATTTGATACTTTAAAATTTAAGGCTTTATTATTCCTATTCCCTAAGGACTTTATTTCCTCAATAAAAACTCCGTTTTGGGTTAGAAAAATAGGAGTTTACACACCATCTTTTCCTAGTTACGAATTTCATGTTACTAACATAAGATCCAAATTTTCTATCTTGTAAATATTTCTTATTTGACAAATTTCTCTTAGTAGATCTACCATTAACTTATTAAAATCATCTCCTATTGATACCTATTCCATAAGCCCTTCATTTTTCATATAAAACTCATGTTTTGGAGTTGAAAAATAGGTTTTCAAAATATAACTCTTTTTGCATCTGAATTTACAAAAGTTTATTTTGATGAAACAAAATTTGTTCTTGAGCTTTTTGGCTCATCTTCATAAATATCCTATCTTTTAGAAATAAACAAAACATTCATTTACATAAGACAAAATCTTTATGGCCATTTATTAATCTTAAACAAAATAAATGCATGAGATCTCAAATGACATGTAAAGAATAAATCTTTAGAAGCTTGATCTAAGTGTGATGATCATGTTAGATGCATAAAATGAAGTACACTACTATGATAACAATGTATTAACAAGATTTCTAGGTAAGATCATCACTATATGAACATATATCATGATCATGAAAAACATATGAGTTTAAAACATAAGATTCAACTTCTGATGGCTTGATCATCATGTTTTAGTGATTTCACATCTCTAGCATGAAGCTCATGGGGATTTTTTGTGAATCCACAAATGAATTATCTTGCCATTATATGTTTTTGTGGTGATAGTGTATGGATCTAGTACCTATTTAGTTTTGTGAAGCAAGAGGACTTGAAGAAAAAAAAAGTGTATAGGTGTGTGTGTGTAGAGGGCTCATGGCAAAAGAGTGAAAGAGAGGGAAAGTTCGTAAAAATTTCCAAAAGTGAAATGAAGAAAGAGAATGAGAAGGCATAAAAGGGTATATATAGAGAGAGGTATTAGGGTTTTTTGTGTATAAAATAAAGGAAAAAAATAGAACAAATGAGAGGGAAATATGGGGGGGGGGGGGGGGGGGGGGGGGTTAGTGCCGTCCAAAGAGAGGAGAGGGGGAGAGAGTGTGTTGTAATTTTTCAAAATTAATTTTGTGTACTAAAATGTGATGATTTGCATGGAAAAGAAAATGGCAATGAGTGAAGTGTAAGGATGCAAGAGTAGGGGTATGGCTTGTGAGTGTGAGTAGGGTATGGGATTGTACTTGTGAACAGTAATAAATAGTAGATTAGATAATTAAATTACCAGTTAGTAAAGAAAATACAATAAAAATCTATAACTTTAATTTTTATATACCAAAAAATTATAATAAATATATTTTTGAATTTCTTATTAAATTCCGATCTTAAAAAGTATTCCGGAATATTTTTCTAATTTCAAGTCTCGGGCCCGGTTTTCCGGAATTGATCCCGATCAGGTTCGAAACAGATAATTTCCTAAAAACTAATCTTTTTATGTTTTGATATATTCTTTAGAACTATAATCTAGATCAACTTGCTCTCAAAAGTTCTATGGTTTTATTCTCAGTGAAACTAAACTTAGGGTTTTGAGGTTTCTTTCTAACCCTAGCTATTCCGGTTTAGGGTTTTGGTTTCCGATTTAGTTCTCGAAGTCAATCTTCGCTTACAAAGAAAGCCGGGGCTTACATGTTATATGTTTTCTTTTCAAAAAGTTTGAGAGCTCATTTAATCTCTGTCACGCCCCGAAGGGTACCCTAAAGTGGCAGTCCACCGTACACAATATTAAAGCCTAAGAATGACCACCTCAGTCACGCGAAGGCGTCCATACTATGTACAAGGCATCTAACACATAAAGGAGACACATCGGAATGATACATTTTATGTTGATACAATTGAGTAACAATGTAAAGGAAATAAAATCCACTATACTTTCGATACAAACTACTATACTTCAAAATACAAATCATTCAACTTCAATTGCATTCATTCACAGACTTCCCTACATAAACTATTACAAGACAAATCATAAAACTAGCTGATAACTTCAACATCCTCATTTCTTGCCGGAATCCCGAAGCCATTCTCGGCTTCAACCATCTCGGTCCCCACTTTGCAATCTTGAGATAACCTGTTCATTTAAACAACTATTGGGGTATAAGCTACACTAGCTTAGTGAGAATTCCCTTGATTACGTACCATAACAAAAAAGTTATAATCAATCATATGCTATGCATGAACAAACACGTGAGCAAGCAATTATGCATGGGCATCCGGAACCCACACACAGAACAGATTTACGCCCTCCAAATCTTGGGTTAGGAATGGTATTGATCTACACGACCACATCTAGTCCCAAGCCCTCGGCTCTTAGCACTCGACTCGGCTAAGCTCATCCAAGAATGCATCCACATGCGCCTTAGTACCCCTGAATGAGCTCTGGCACCGGGTTCGTTATCCAAACGAGTCATCCACGGATCATACCAATCGACCTGCGTAGGAGTAGCATGCTACCAAGTGCAATATATCCGATGCGATGCATGACCAATTTAACTTTTGCTTAGGTCAAAAATATTTATATATTTCTTTAGAATGACCAACCAATATCACACATATAACAGAAATAATATGAATGGTGCAATTATCCAATCAAACCGTGGTTTTGATATGCTTTAGTATTCCTTGGCATGCATTCATCACAGCCTCATCATATATCCCATCCCTATTCATATCGATTTTTATCTTATTCCTATAATCTAATGCAACTAACTACAAGCACAATCAAGGTAACAAAACAAGGAGAAAACTCACTCGGCCATTGGATCACCGGTCTTCTAGTAATAATAATTCGATGGCAGGGAATCGTCGGTCTCGGGATCTCCTAAAAAGGAAGAAATACTCTAATAAGTATTTCAACTCAAACTAATCTAAACGATCTTATACGACTTCTCAAATTCGTAATTCTCGTCCTAAGTGGGAATTCCAACTTAAAACGGCCATAACTTGGTCATTTTAACTCGGAATCTCGTAAATTATATATCGATTTCTATCTACTTCGAAAAGGTTGGATCAGATTAGAGCAGCAACAATTTCAATTTCCGAGAAATAGTTTTCTAAGATTTTGTAATGTTCCTACTATATAAATTGGCTATACATGCAATATGAGTAATTTCCTAACATGAATGGCATGAAGTGAGTTTCATGTATGCATGGTCTTGATGATTTTTGGTAAAAGAAAATTTTAGAACTCTTTATTTTGCAAGACTTCAACTATAACTTACTTTTTGAAAAATCTAGTTTTCTAACTTTGATTATTTCCATTTGTTTTGGATTTATTACTTAAGAAAATATAATTATTTTTGTTAAAATTGAGTCTTCATTATATATATTACTTATGACCTTCATTTCTACATAAAAATTCCATTTTACACTTTGTAAATATGTTTTCAATATGATTTACTCAAAAATCCGAATTTTAGAAAATCCACTTTTTGAATGATTCATTTGGGAAAAACTTGTTTAAAGCATTAAAATTTAAGGCTTTACTATATCAATTACCTAAGGACTTCATTTAACACATAAAACTTGCAATTTGAGCTCAAATACTAAGTGATTACTTATGCATCATCTCAAATTACGAATTTGACAATTGATCACTAACTCAAAATTTTTCATTTTAATTCCATTACTTGTTTAACACCTTACTCATGCCTAAACTCATTTTAACTTGTAAAAATCATTGCTTAATGATATCTATTACCTATATACTTCATTTTTCACATAAAACATGAGTTTTGGAGTTGATACATGGGTTCTAAAAATTGGTCTTGGTTGGGATCCGAATTTACAAAATTCATTTTTGGTTATATCTTTTGATAAAATCTATCTAAGCTCATGAAAATCCATTCCTTACATATCCTATCCTAAAGCCTTTCATTTCTTAAATAAAAACTTCATTTTTGAGTTGGAAAACATGTTTTTAAAATAGGCCTTGGCCAAAATCCGAAAATAGAATTTTTATTTTGAAAATCACTTTTGATTCTTGTAAAAAGAAGTCTTGATGACATACATATATTAGGCCTTCATTTTCTTAAGTAAAATTTACATTTTGACACTTGGAAAGTGGTTTTTAAATAGGGTCTTGCCAAAATACGAATTTCACAATTTTGTTTGAGTTCATAACTAAGATCTATACTTAATATGAACATAAACATAAAACAAATGCATGGTAATAAGCTATAAACATCATGGATCTAAACTTCACTTATCAAAATCTTTCATTTATGGTATCTATACCCTAAGCCCTTCATTTTAAATGAAAAATATACATTTTGAAGTTGAAAAACCACTTTTCTAATATGGTTCCATTTTCATCCGAATTTTCAAAAGTTGTTTTTGTTGAAAAAAATAGATCTTGAGTTTCCTACAACTTTCCTACCATCATCAAGCTATAGCAAGTTGTTCATGAACATAAACAAAGATCTAATGCATCTATGAACTCAAAACTTTAGATCTAGTTTTCTAAACTAGTTTTACATGCATGAATCACTAAGATAGACATGTGGATGCTAGATCTATGCATAAATCATAAGGAATAACAAAAATAACAACTTAAATACAAGATCTATGGCATAAACAAAAATCAAAGCTATAAAAAGTTAGATCTACAATATATATCAACTTTAAACAAGAAAATAATGAATACAAGATAATAAAAGTAGAGAAAAGGAGAGTTTCATTTTTGGCATCATCATCCTAAGCTTTTAAGCTTATGGAAGGTCATTTGATGCATGAAACCTTCATTACACTTTACCTATATCACCTATGGAGGCTTTGAGATGAAGATTTGCTTAAAAATCTTCAAGAAATGGGTGGAAGCTAATGGAAGAGATAGGGGCAGCATGTGTTCTTGAGAAACAAGAACAAATGAAGAAGAAAAGAGAGGAAAATGAGAGAGAAAAAGCTAAAGAATGAAAGAGGGAAATGAGTAAATGAAGGAGAGAGAGAAAATGAGTGTTTTAATTGAATAAATGAAGAGAAAAAATAAAACAAGGCAGCCAATGAAGCCCATGCTGCACGTGTGTTGAGAGAGAGAGAGAGAGTGAATTTGTTGAAATTTGACTCAAAATTGAATTGTGTAATTAATGTGTAATGTAACTTTTTGAAGAAGGATTGAAATATAATTAATTTTAGTCAAAATAGGAGTAAATGAAGGACAATGGCAGCCATGAATGAGTCAAAAATCTGCCATGAATTGTGGGATTATGTGTAGAAAGATTGAAGTGAAAAGGAAGTGATATGTGTAAGGTGTACTTGAAGGTATGGGTTGTAAAAGTACTTTATTAATAAAATAAATTAAAATAAAATAAAATTAGAAAATTTATTCCAAATATTTGTAGCAGATTTTTCATATTAAAATTAAATAATTATTTGAATTATTTTAGTATTTTAAAAATATGTTACCGGTATGATCAAAATACGCGAATATGGGCTATAAATGATATTTTTATAACCCGAAAAATTCTAAAAAAATTATTTTATGAAAATAAAAATATTTTTAAAATATTTTTCAATTATTAAATTATTTATTTTATTTTTAGTATCGGGTCTTAAACAGAATCTGATCCCGTAAAGACCCGAAACGAACTAAATTTTAGAAAAACAAAATTTTCTATAACATATAAAATATTTATCTAAAAATATAAGACTTTATAAGAATAATAAAATTTTGTAATGAAATAAAAATGAATAGTGCAAAAGACTAATCAATTACCGGTAATAATGGAAATACGATAAAAAGGTTATAACTGTAACTTTTATAACCCGAAAATTATATAACTGATATATTTAGAAATCTTATGAAATTACGAGTCTAACGGTACTATTGGTATATTTTTGATATCTCGAGCCCCGGGACACGCTTTTCGAAGTCTGTATCCGAACGGGTTCGAAATAGGTCAAAAATTTACCAATCTGATATTTTTAAACAAACTCATATTACTATGAGCTATTCTACATATTAAACTACATCTCGGCCTCTAGGGTTAGGGGCGCTAGATTGCCGGATTCAGGCTATTGTATTCCGCTTAGGGTTTCCGGGTGATTTTCGGTTTAGACCTTTGCCAATTTGGAAACTGATTTTATGTTTATACAACGTATTTAATTTGAGAATTTATTTTAATTTTATTTTTGTAAGTATTTAATATCTCTTAATGTTTTCGGAATTCTTGAATTGAGTTTTATTCGAAGTCAATCATTATTTACTTTTTAATATTTGTTTTTGGGCTTTATATTACCCGATTTTATTGGAGTTAAATATGGAATTTTTGTATGTCGTGGTTTTGAATTTGAAGACCACTTTGTTTCTTATTTTATTTTTAAAGATTTTCATTTTCTCAAGATTAAAAGTTTCGAATTCGTTCGTGTTTTTGGATTAGTTGAAATTCGGTTTTAATTTGGAGTGATTTTTAGGGTTTATTTTCGAAGTTCATCTTAAATTATTTATTGAAATTTTCTAGGGCTTACAATCTCTAGTGAAAGAGCATATTAAGTTTATCACATAGTAATTCTTCTTACAATAATCTCTTTAAAAATCATTTGATTAGTTGGTGTGCTTTAATGCTGATATAAAAATCTTAATTGGTATGGGCGGGCTTTGGTCCCCCAGAAGAGTGAAGTTTGACTCCATTGCTAACAAGAGCTGAAAAAAAATAGAAAAGAGAGAGGGAAAAAGCTTAAAAGAATTGGGCAAAAATCTGTCTAGAGGAAAAGGAAAAGATGGAGGCAAAAACCTCCCCTTCTGGAAAGAAAAAAAAAACAGCTAAAAATTTTTGAAGAGGTTTAAAGAGAAAGATCCAAGAGAAAAATAGATGTAAAATACTTTCACTTTTGATTAATGTACTTAGAGAAGTGGTTGAAGGGATTACATACTCTTAAATAAGTGGTTACAGCATGATTGAGTCTCTTTTTCTCTGCTTGACTTCCTTTGTAACTTTTGAAGCTGTTATTAAATGGTGAGGGTAAAGTTTGATTTACTTGAATTATTTTTAGAATTTTGATTTTGGTATGCTAAGCACATCTATAGTAAGTTTAAGTGAAAGACACAAAAGTTTGAAGTTGCTATGTTCTAAAATGAAAATTTGAATGTTATTATGTAAACGGAATCTCCATTAAACTTTTGAGTATAATTAAGGATGGATTTCTTTGTTCTTAATTATTTTCTTGAGAACAAACAAATGGTTAAGTGTGGGGAAGTTTGATAAGTGTCTAAAAACCCTTATTATTCACATTGTTTTAATATGATATTATATAAATTTTATGTGAATTATTAAGGAAAAAGATACTTATTGGGTTAAAATGTCAATTTTAGAGATAAAGGTAGATTTTGAGCTTAATGAAGATTTTTGGATGAGTTAAGTGAGATTTTAACGAAAAATAGGTAATTGAGAGATTTACAATATACATAACCTTTCTACACAAGTTGTGTAGAACACTAGTGTAGGAGACAAAAAGCGACCAGTAAGCATTTTTAAAGTACATAAGGAAGCTACACAAGCTATACAAATGCCCATGTAAAAGTTGAATAAAGATCAAATCTATTTTGAGAGTACCGACGAGAGTACACAAGCTGTGATCGGGGTCGTGTAGCCTCAGGTTTTCATGAAATTCACTAGTTTTCATCGTATACGGCCTTGTACACAACCATGTAGTATGCTCATGTAGAAGAAAAATTGCACTTTTCTTAGAAATAGTGCCCTTAACTCATCCTTTTTAGAATCTTCTTCCTTTTGAGGAACCCTAGAGAAAAAAATAAGTGTTTTAGAGTGAAGAAACACAATAGCTTATTGAAGATCACAAGGCTTCATCTTTAAAGGTTGTAATCATGACTCTTTACTATTTTTCCTTATTCTATCATTATATATCTTATTCTAAATAAAAATAGATCTTTTTACCTTAGATCTTGAGAAACCCTAACCCTAATGTAGGGATTGGATTGCTTTGTTAATAGAAGTTTGTGTTTCTCAAATCTATTCATGTGCTTTTTATTGTTTTTTAAATTAATATGTGTGCACTATTACATTCATTTTTTTATTTTTGTTGATTTAATCAACGGATTGATTGATAAGATAGATCCAGCATGAATAAAGAGGTTTAAATGTGGATCTTAACATAGATTACATGAATTTTTTACACAAAGATTTTGTCTTTTTAAGGAATCATGAACTCTAATGCAAGTTTGTATGCATCTAATGACGAAAAACATTTCCATTAGACATATAGGGTTAAAATTCAATTATCTTGAAAGAGAGATTGATGAAGCTGGGGATTCTTGCAGTTTAAGAACTTAAACAACCCATTAATAAAATGTTTTTTAAGGAATTTAAAATTGGGTTAGTGGTGAATCAAGATTAGGAATAGTTTTGTGATCTAATATTCTTAGAAGCATTGACACTTAGTTTTGTTCGGGTTAATTAATTAATTAATTAGTTGCTTAGATATATGAAGTTCACTCGAATTAGATAAGCTAAATAGCAGAATTAGGGTGAGTACTAGTAGTTATAGGTCCTAGTGAACGACCCTTATGCTTACACCGGTACTATAATTGATAGGAACGACCCTTGTGTTTACCTAGAATTAGTCGTAAAGTAAGAATAGGGTTTAAAATTAATTTGATTGATTGCTATTGAGAAATGCCACATCACAAATTATATCTATTAGGATTCACAAAGTGGTAAATAGTATCTACCTAGCATTATTAACGATAACACAAAAATAGTAATATATACACAATCACATCAATGATAAGCAGGAATTACCATTATTCTCAAGAGCAATTTAAGCTGGTTCTAGATGCTTCTTGATAAAATTCATAGAAGAATTAATACTTAATCAAGCACTATTGCCATTTCAGATGATTTTAGGAATTGTTGAAGATACTTAAAGAGAATAAAGATGAATTTTATTAAGAATGAGACAAAGGAGCAAAAAAGAGGAAGGAGAGTGCCCATCATTACCGTGATCCTTGGTAGAGGAAGAAGAACTCAAATGTAGCATCTATTAAGGAGTAAATCACGGGCGTGATAAATGGTAAGAAGAAGAGTTAGAGCATCTAGAATTGAAATCACACCATGATCCATGAAGGAATAGGAGGAAATTCGAGGCCATGTCGACCAAGGGGTAGATTATGGTTGTGATTAGTGGAAAGCTGCAACATGAAAGAATTGTGGTTCTACATATCATGGGCATGAGACTAACATCAGAAGAAGATTTGACGAGCACAATACCTACCAAAGGATGAGTCACGGCCATGACTTTAGTTCTAGTAGGCTAAACAAAACAAAAGTGAAGCAAATCACAGCTGTGGCTATTGGAGTTGAAGAGTTTCAAACATGACCAGAGGATATTGAGCCATTGGTCATGACTGCAATCTTAGGTTTAACGAAGCAAAAATTCCACCTAGAACAGCCATTGGAAAGGCTTGATAATGACTTTTCTATTTTTTTCTTCAAAAAGTGTATCCCCTAGTTTAAGTCGTATATTTAAACCAAAGCCTCTTAAAAAAAAAAAAAACCATTGTGGGTATAAAATGCACCACACCTCTTCCTCCAAAGATCATCTAGCCATTAATCCACACACACCAGTTCATATTTTATGACTTTTGTGAAATTACTATATCAAAGAGTTGTATGCGCTAATTTTCCCAGAAGAACTTGATGGAGAAGACGACAATTCATTATTTGTGTTGTTGTAAAGACTTCTATTGTAGTATTCCTATTCCCATGTCTTACTCTTTTTTTGTTTCTACAATTTCCATGTTTGTGTTCTTATTTTGCCATGAGCGAGTAATGCTTTAGGGTATATGAAGTCATGTTGACAATAATGTACATGAATATGTAATTCAACCTATTAATTATTGATTTTTGGAGATTAGAACTTCCTTAAAGTTAAAATAGTGTAGTGAACGACACTGTCTTATAGTAGATCTTAATAGAATATGTTGAGAAACACTTCTATTGAGTAGATCTGAATTGCTAGAACAAACTACTTCTGTTAATAGAGATATTATTAGAAAGGTTCCTACATAATGTCACGCCCCAAAAGTACCATAAACGTGACAATCTACCACATATAATATCAAGACTTAAGAATAACTACCTTAGTCATACGAAAGTTTCAGTATTACATGTAAGGCGTACAACACGGTAATAGGTGACGCTTTTAGGTAGCTTTGAATTGTCATCCTTTTTCCTTTATTGGAGGGTCGCTCCCTTAATGTGCTGGGTTCTCCTTATTCAGGGTTATTTGTGGTGCATGCCCTCCATTGGATTCCTCCATCATCACATCATTGGTTTGATCTCTCGACATGGGAGTATGAGATCGACTCCTATTTAGGGCACTTACATCCGGGGTTAGGTCAACAGACCATCTGGAATCATGGTTAACTTCATGGTGGTTGGAAACATCATCATTCTATTGGTGATTTACGTATGGCATTGCGGGTTCCGTTCCTCAGTTTTCTTCCTCTTTTGTTTCCATTTCTTCCTCTGCTCCTTCCATATTTTCTTCCAATCCGACTTGCTCACCCATTTCTTCATTTAGTGATGGTAGTGGAGGCAAGTCATTGGGATACAACAACAAATTCCGATAAATTTCGTACCAAAAGAAGTAAGATTCTTCATCTGCTCGGCCCCAGTCAGTGTGCTCAGTAGTTTGTCGTAGGCATAGATGTACATTGAGCCTATAGAGTTCAGAGTTTGAAAGTCAAGGAAAACTAGATGTTTGTCATTTCGGAAAATGAACGTGGCTTCTTGGAGCATAGGAGTTTTGTTGTATTAACACATAAGCCGTTCCATGCCATATATAACCTCCATATTAGTCCGGTTGGTGCATCTTATGGCATCATATCTTAACCCATCAATCACATAATCTCATGTAGTATCACAGAGTCTTCTTCTCCACATATTATACATTTGTCAAGCGGACTTAGGTCATCCTACCAGGCAAATTCTTTATATATCATTCTTACTTTCAACTGATAGTCCACATAGGTCTCATCGCTTCTTACATTCAGATGTTAGGCCTGAGCTCTGACTTCACGAAGAGTAAGCTATAAAAGACAAGGGAGGTCATTAATTCCTTTTAGAAAATTCTAGGCTTGTCAAACTTATCTAGATCTATGACTTTGTCCATTTAATTTTTAACTTATCTACCATTTTCTTTTCTAGATTCATTCTTATTACCTGTATTCCTTTAAACTTATTGCTCTAATACCAACTTAAGCTGCCACACCCTGAAAGGTATCCTAAATGTAGTAGTCCACCACATATAATAGCAAAACTTAAGAATGACCATTTTAGTCACGCGAAAGTCTCGATATTACATGTAAGGCGTACAACACGGTAATAGGAGATATTTTTGGGAAGTATAGTTTAAGCAAGTAATAATGAACATACAAGAATCTAGAAATAAAGTTATCTCATAAGAGTAATTAAAAGTCTATTACATAAATCATAAGGGCATTCTCCCACTAAATCTCCAAGGATCTCATAAAGGTTACTAGTCTATGCAAATAACTTAAACACTTTATCAAAAGATTTTAAAGAAATTCTAATCTAGACCATCAAGTAATTTCCTCCAAAAGCTCCCAAAAGAAAACTTATGCAGATATGGTGAGATCTCGGGTATAAGAACAAATTTTCTTGCGTATACAAATATCTATAGGGATCTAAGCTTTACGAGTTTAGTAAGAATAAACCCAATAATCATACTTAGAACAAAACAACAACCAAGTTATTAAATAGGCAAGTGAAATGCAACAAACACATGAGCATACAAGACATATGATTTTCCAGGAATCATTATTGAATGAATTTACACCCTTCATTTGGGGTTAGGTATTCCGACCAACTACAACAAATATGTAAACCCCGGTATTCTAAGTAGTCAAGAAACCCCGGGAATTGGAAGCGAAATCCTAATTCGGTCCAGTTTGAGTCTAGTAAGAGAAGCTTAGGAACTCTAAATCCGGCTTTCCTTCGGTTTCATAATAAAAGAAAATTTATAAAGTAAATGAAATTGAATTATTTTTCTACAGTATATTTTAGACCTTTGAAAGTTTTAAATTTGGGAATTTTTCAATTTCGAGCCTTCCCGAGCTCAATTACGGAAAAGCGAGTTCGGGACCACAAACTCAAAAAAATGTTCTGGAATATTCGTTAGAACCATAATTTTATAAGGATTCCAAAAATATCAATTTTATAATTTTCCGGGCTATAAAAATTACAGTTATAGCTTTTCCTGTGTTTTCGTTACAACCGGTAAAGTAGATGTTTTGTCTACTATTCACAAGTACAACCTACACTACACACTACCCATACCCTATTCTTACATCCTTATAACTACTCATTTCAATTTTCTTTTCCAATGAATTTTGTCTCTTAATTAATTATTACATTTATTACATTTTAATTATCTAAATTACAAAAAAATCAAGTTTTACACACACACTCCTCCCTCCCCCTAAATGGCCGGCGCCCCCCTTGCTTTTCCCTCTCAATTTAATTTATTTTTACTCAATTTATTCAACTAAAACCCCAATCCAATTAATATATATACTAAATGTTCATTCTCTCTTCTCATTTTTCACTTGTTTCAATTTTACAAAAGAGAAAACTCTCCCTTTCTTCCTCCTATTGTGCCGTGAGCCTCCCCCTCCCCCACTCTCACATTTTCAACTTATTTTCTCCTCTTTTCTACTCCAAGACTCCATTGGTATGTTGATTTTAAGTCTTGTTCATCCCAAATCTTGTAATGGCAAGATCATTCTTGTGTGTTTTCCACCATTAATCGCAATGAGCATGAGCAAGGGACATGAAAACACTACTACAAGAATATTAAGCCATCACAAGAAGTGGATCTAGTATTTGAAAGAGTTTTGTTTGAAATATCATCTTGTTCATGCATGTAAAGTAGAGATCTTGTATATATATTGATGTTCATGCCATGAGATTTATGATTCATGTATTATAGTTAGTAGATCTAATGTTTAGACATCCACATCTTCATTTACATGTATGATCATAGAGTTATTTTGATTTCCATGCATTAATGATCATAAAAATGTAGTCTTGTATATGTATAGATATGTTAGATAGTAGATCTTCATATATAGGAGGCAAGAACATTGAAAAATGAAAGGTTTTGTCAAATATGAATGGTTGAAAATTCGGATGAAATTAGAACCCTACTTTAAAAACCACCAAAACCACTTTTAAACTCATATTTCACATGGAAAATGAAGGGTATGTGTAATAGGTATCTTGAAGGAATGATTTTCATAAGCTTAGATGAGTTAAGCATGATAAGAATGTAAAACAAGTAGTGGAGTTAGAATGAAAAATATTGATATGTGGATTAATAGTCAAATTCGTAATTTAGGTCCATGCTTACAAGAACACCTAGTATCTAAGTCTAAATTGGATGTTTTATGAGTTAAATGAAGTCTTTAGATAATGGATACATTGGAGCTTCAAATTTTAATGCATTAAACAAGATTCTCATAAGGAAAATGCAAGAAAATGAAATTTCAAAAATTCGGATTTTTACAAGAAGCTTGTTTAAAAACATGTTTACCAAATGGAAAATGAGGATTCTTATGCATGAATGAAGGCCATGATTAATATAGACTTTGAGAACTCATTCTTATTTAGATAACAAGTGAATTTCAAGAATAAAATCAAAGAAACCCTAAGGAATGTAAAGTTGGGAAGAATAGCTTTTAGAAATAACCTTTATGGAATTTTATAACAACTAGGAGTTCATAAGGGTTCATCATCAAAAATCACCAAGACCATGCATATATCGAGTTCATTACATGACATTCATGTTAGGAATTCATTCATATACCACTTATGCATGAATCATCAACTAGGAACATTTCTCATCAAAAGCAAAAGAAATTTTCGGAATTTGAGGATTCATGGAACAGATCTGATCCTACCGTTCCATGACCTTAATGTTTTCAAAACTTGAAATTAATATTAGAAATATATAGATCTTTTGAAGTAGATAGAGATTGATATAAAATTTGCGAAATTCCGAGTTAAAATGACCAAGTTATGGCCGTTTTAAGTCGGAGCTTCCGCAAATAGCGAGAATTCCGAATTCATCTAGTTTAGATGCATAGTTTGGATTAGTTACATGATGAGAATCTCATTAGGATTATTCTTACTTGGTAGGTGATCCCGAGCAAGACGACACCCTACCTCCCGACTATTACTACTAAAAAGACCGGCGTCCAATGGCCGAGTGAGTACCACTTCCACTCTCAATTAATGGTTGTAATTGTAATGTAGTGGCACTAGTGGGTAGGCAAAGATAAAAATGGATATGTATGATGGGGTATATAGGAGTTATATAATTGTCTACTGTTGATGTGTGAAATGGAACTTAAGGAATATCGAAACCGGGTGTCAAGCTATTGATTGATTAGCTAGTATCTTATATTGAATGCCTACGAATAATAGTTGGCCCCCTAAAAGAATTGAATTAATGTATATTTGACTTCAATTGTAATCGGATTCATTCATATCACGATGGGGATGGAGTATTAGCATTGGTTGGTTTTTCGTAATCCATAAACAAATATGTTGGTTAATCGTGATCCATAAAACGAATTATTGTTCAGTTGACCGTGAGCTTAAACGGCGTCGTACCGCAGGATTCGTTAATCTGCTAACCCGGGATGGAGGGCGCAAGTCCATCCACATATGATTTCCGGTTGGTCATATGTTTGTTGAACTCACTTGTCTAATGCATACACTTGCTTGAACAATCACTTGTTTGAATGAATTGTACTTAATTGTGATATGGAAGTTCTTACTCACTAAGCTAGTTAGCTTACGCCCCTATAGTTTTTACTTATTGCAGCACGAGTTTATTTGGCTTAGACCGAGGCAAGCCACAGCTCAGGTACCGGAGATAGGAGTTTCCTATAGAAGTTTACTCCATTTTTGTATATACTTCCGTTGGAAACTAAAGGACTCTGGATGACTGTAACGGACTTGATATTATTTTGCGGGGGAATGCCCCTTAGATTTTGTAAAGTATATTTATGCGTTTTGGCTTATTATCTATGGCTAATGAATGCCACCTTAAACTACTTAACTCTATTGGTTGAGTATTCTATTGTCGTAAAGGGACGCTTTACATCTATACAAGACTCCTGAAGGGCTCGGATAGGGAACTCGAGAGTCTTATATAGTATGTGGCGGGCTATTACGTTTAGGATACCCTATGGGGCGTGACAAAACATCTCTTTAAAAACCATTTTTATAGATCTTACCGGCTACTGTTCACCATAAAAAGCATATAGATCTTACCAGCTCCTACTCGCCATCAATTTATAGATTTTATCGGCTCCTATTCTCCACACACAATCATACAATTCTCCCACCAATTGTATAGTAGCAAATGAAATGTGACTCAATGAATGATGTGCATGTCTCATTATAAACAATTCATGGCTCGATATACTTAAAGTTCTTTCATTAGCATTATAAGCACATGCATCATCAATTTCATCTTTTTTTAAGTCTAGTACGACTATGCTACAAGCATAATTATAAGTATGAAAATAAGGGAAGTAAACTCACTTAGCCATGGTTCGACGATACTCCCTTAATCGTAATAGTCCTTAGGGTAATACACGTCTTCCTCCCCATTTCCAAAACAAATGAAATACCCAAAATGAGTATTCCATAGAATTTCTAGTCAAAATTTCTAACTCTATTCTCTAGTCGCGGTAAAATTTGTATAGGTGGGAATTCCAATTTAAAATGGCCATAACTTGCTTATTTTAACTCGAATTTTCACATATTATATACCGTTTTCTACTTATTTAAAAAGATTTATCCATTTCTAAGGTTATTTTTGTCATATAAAGTCATTTATGTTTTGAATTCATAGTGTAAAAATTCATCACGAAAATTCTATTTTTCAAGACATAAGTTTGCAAACTTTTCTTTATCCAAAAATACTTGTACCAAATATCGATATTAGTAAAGTTGGAAAAATCCTTGGAATATATATATTATATATATATAGTGATTCATATCATATGCATGAATTTAGTGAACTTGTCTCAGCAATGATTTTTTGTAAAACAATGTGTTCTAGAAGTTGGAAAAGCAAAACTTTGAAATTTCCACTTTAGCTTATTGGAAAAATTCTTTGAATCATGTTAAGTGAGTGTCTCCTCCTTTTAAATTTTATTTTTAACCTTTTCGAAATAATTAAATTTTTCAAAACAATTTTTGTCTCTTTAACATTTCTATAACATAATTTCTAGGGGTTGAAAGATATAGCTCCTAAGTATTCTTTTATATTAGTTAAGATTTAAAAAAAGTTTTCACATTCTTTGTTTTCCCTAAAGTTAATTCTATTTTAATAAATAGCAATGACTTCCTAGGTTTTTTACTAATGTTTATTCTTAAGAAAATTTCATTTCTAGAAAAGAACTTTCTTGATGATTTTACAAAACTTGCCTAATCTTTAATATTTTAGAATGTTGGTGAAATTTTCACAAGAAAATATAATGAAACCTTTGCTAATCAAGAATTTGAAATCTAAAAAAAAAAAAAATTCTATTTTATTGTTTTGAAAAGAGTATGTGATATATCTACTTTCTATATTATTTGTTGATATTCTTATGTTCTATTGCTACTAAAAGATTGTGATGACTTTATCTAGATTTTGAAAACTATTTGTTAAGATAGACTCCCATTTCTTAAGTGACAAAAGTTTATTTTTGAAAGGAGTTCTTACCTTTCTTTATTTAAGAAATTCCCCCTTTTATTTTATCTTTGTTGTGACAATATCAATGTGCTCATGCATGAACATGAATATGTAGTCATGAGAAATAAAACAATATATCATAATAAGATAAGATATATATAAGAAACAATTAGAGCATAATATTAATATTAAGTATAAGGAACCTTAGCTTCATTAAGGTAACCCGATCAAGTATTGGAAGCCTTAGCTTCATCAAGATAATCCGAGACTAAGAATAGATTAGTACTAAAAGAAAAAGAAAAGAAAAGAAAAAGCAATAATAATAAGAGCAAGTTAGAGGATGTTAATGAGCATTAGGCTGTAAATATATAGATATACATATACTTAATAATATATATAGAGTTAGATTAGGAGCATAATAACAATAATAACAACATAATAGCAAAAGAATAAATTGTAATTCTTCGTATGTGTAAGAACAAAACATGAACATATTGTTGTTTCTACAACTCATGTGAGTTTCAAGAAACAACACCATGGTCATGCTAAGTTAAATGACATGGAAATAATAGTGGTAGAAAGTATTTACCTAAGAGTGTTTTTGTTGAATGAAGATGGTGGATAAATGTAGTATTATGTGAGTAGTAAGAAATGGTAGATGGTTTGTGTGTAGTGAAGAATTTTGGAAAACAATGAATGGAAGAGAGTTTTGGAGAGGATTTGTGGAGAGAGAAGTTTTGGAGAAATTTTGGGAGAGTTTTGTTGTGTAATTTGATTGTGTGAAATAAATGGAGGGAGACGGAGTATTTATAAAGTTTTGTGGAGAGACATTAGATGTAATAAAATAAATTGAAAAAGAAAATAAAATAGAGAGGAGAGGGAGGGGGTATGGCTGGCGCATGAAGAGGGGAGAGAGATTTTATTTTTTTGTTCTTTTGTAATAAAAAGTAATTAAGATGTAAAGTATGGTAGATGTAAAGTTGTATTGGAAATGTAAAAAGTAGAAAAATAGGTATGTAGATAGTAAGAATAGGTTGTAAGATAAAGTAAAGATAGATGAATAGTAGGATAGGACAATGAATAGTAAACAAGATGAATAATATACCAATAGTAAAGAAAATACGCCTATAAATGCGATATCTATTATTCTTAGCTACTAAAAAATTACAAAACTAATATTTTAGAAATTATCACTCCCTAAGGTGTATACTAAATGTAACAGTCCACCACACTCAATATTAAAGCTTAAGTATGACAATCTTAGTCATTCCCCTAAGCTTTGACATTAAGTGTAAGGCGTGCTCTCACAAATTTAGAAGACCATACATGGGATTATGAAGCTTAAGGAGATATAATAACAAATTAAGAAAATAGGATTCATAATATTCATTTATTCATAATAATGGTCTTACAACTTAGGGGCATTCCCTAGCCATAAATCTATTATAAGAATATTTCCACATCTTATTCAACATTAAACTTCATCTAGAAGTTCTTTATTCGAAAAAAAATACCTAACTACAGGATCCTCGTTGCCTCAACAACAGGTAGGGGAACTGCAAAAGATATTTATAGGGGTATAAGCTAATAGGCTTAGTGAGAACTATTTCCATAAATGACTTCTTGAAACAAAAATTCAAACAAGTTATTTAAGAAAACAAATGAGATGCAACATACACGTGGGCAAACAAGGCATATAGTTTTCCGAGAACTATATGTTGAATGGATTTATGCCCTCCATTCAGGGTTTTGTGATACGTAACCTCAAAACAAGTAGTTTTAGTTAAAAAGATTTATGCTTTCGACCAATATTGCCAAGCATATTAAGTGTACTTGAATTGAGCCTTGCTTTCGGATCTTCCGCTAAGCATTTCCTTAACGTCGTCAAGCAATCGCTTTCGATCACTCTGTCAAGTGTTGCTTTCGACCTGAGCTTACTATCCTTCTCACCCAAGGATAATAACCCAATGCAATGTGACTCACTTCATGGTATGCATGAATCCATTTATTTATGATATCATAACATTATTATTATCATATTTAAGGAAATCAAAGAATCTCATATAAATCAAGTGTTACACTAAAGTAAACATTAAATCAATTCCGGCTTCGATATTCTTAGGATTCTTTCAAAGAATTATTTTACATATATACCCATTTGTCTTTTCCTAATTCTAATGCAACTAAATTATAAGCACAACAAGTATAGCATTTTAAGGAAATAAACTCAAAATGCCATGGCGACGATTCTCTAGTGGATGAGTCGCTCACACACTCCACTCAATCAAAATAATCTTTGGGATATACGTATCCTTCCTTGGAATCACCTAGCCAATGGAACCCAAGATGAGTATTTCTTGGATTTTGACAAAACAATGTCATGAGAACATTAAAGTTCATATAAAGGGGAGTTTCAATTTAAAATGGCTATAACTTGATTATTTTAACTCGAAATCGCGCATATAATATACCGATTTCTACCTACTCGAAAAGATTTATCCATTTCTAAAACTATTTGTGCCAAACTAAACCATTTAGGCCCCAAAACAGTGGCGATAAAATTCACCATGAATTTTCTAACTCAAAAACAATTTTGGTTCAATCATTCAAAATTTGTTTGATAAATACTTAGTTATCTATATAGTTGAAAAATCCTCTTTTTATAGCTACATAGCTCATATTTATTCATGCTCAAGTGCTTATTGTCCATTCATGTTTCTTTGAGTAAAACAATGATAATTTAGTATTTTAGAAATCTATAGTTTACTAGAAATTTATTTTTTTTGTAAATCTTTTAAATGAATATTTTGTTTTTCAAAGAATCACTTTATGTTTGACTTATTGTTTTTCCTAGATGACCTTTTTCAAAAAGTAATTTTCTTCTTTCCTAAATTCTCTACATTGGTGTTATTTTTTCCTATTTATTTTCTACACAATTTTTCTTTGCCCATTTGTTTGAAAAGATCTTTATTTGAAAATTTCTCGTCATTTCCTCATGTTATATTTTTCATAGAAATCATTTTTGTACCAAAAGTCATTTTCTTTTGAAAAATAAAGTGGGATAATAAATGATTTAAGAAGCTTTTCATAACAAAAGTAGTTTCTAAAATTGTAGTGGGTTCTTTTTGTCACTTGAAAAGAAATGACTTTATTTTTGTTAAATTATAGATTTTATACTTCACATAAACTTATTTCTAAGTGATAAAATCTCCTTTAGTCAATTATTTTTAGAAGTTGAAATTTTGGACAACAATCTAAATGAACATCATTTATGAGAAATAATAGCAAACAAAAATAACATAAAATAATAATTCAAGTATTGGGAGTCTTAGGCTCTTCAAGGCTCCAGGACTAAGAAGTAGACTAGTCCCAAAATAAAAATAAAATGAAAGAAAGAAAAAATTTGTTTTGACTTGATGAGGACAAGTCTAAGACTAGAGACTAGTCTTAAAATAACAAGGAATAAATAAATTGCAAGTGAGCTTATATGCTCTAAAGAATATGTATATATATATAGATATAATAACAATAGTAAGAACACAATAAAATAATATAAACATAAATGGAGTTTCATGAACAAAAACAATACATGAACATAGTATAGCTTCCATAACACTTAGTCTTTGGAAACTCACACTATGGTCATGTAAAGTGACATGACATGAGGAGAAGAAAACAATAGAAAAAGTTTACCTAAAGAAGGCTTTTGTAGTGTTATGTGGTTATGGGTTTTGTTGTAGGTAGAAAGTGGTTTTGTGATTATTTTGAGAGAGTTTTGGGAGGATATTTGGAAAGAGTTTTGAGAGGAGAATTTGAAAGAGTTTTTGTAGAGAATTTGTAAGTAGTAAATGTGTGAAGAAGTGAAAGAGGAGACGAGTATTTATAGGAAATTGTGGAGTGATTTTTGTGTGATTAAAATAAAACAAATTGAGAGGGATGCATGAGGGAGGGGTGCCGACCATGATGTATGGAGGGGAGGAGAGAGATTTTATTTTGTATTTTGTTGATTAAATGAAGTAATAAGTAAGGTAGATATGAAATAAAGTTATGAGAAAGGTAAAAAGTAAGGGTTATAGGTTATGGTGTTTGTAAGAGTAGGTGTAAGAAAAAGTAGAGAGAAAAGAATAGTATATAATAGTAATGAATAGTGTAATATAAAGTAGATATGACTAATAAAGTACCAGTAGTAAGAAAATACGCGTATAATTGCGATATTTGTTATTTTTACTTGCCGAAAAATTATAAAACTGATATTTTTAAAAACCTTATATTTTTATGAGTTTAATGGTATATTCGGAATATTTTTACTATTCCGAGCTTTGAGACATGTTTTTTAAGAACTGTATCCAATCGAGTTCAAAACGAGTTGCGGTTTTACTAATCTGATCTTTTTAGGCTTCCTTGGGTAATTACACTCTATTCTGTATTCTGAACTCCTACTTACTCTCACCGAGTTGCTTATTCGGGATTGCCAGACTTAAGCTATTATGTCTAATTAGGGTTTTGTTGACTTTAGAGTTTCGGTTGACTTTCAGATTAGGGTTTTAGGCTAAACCGATTCCAAAAATTTAGGGGTTTATAGAAATCCTTGTATTATTTCAGACCTAATGATGTTATCGAAATATTTTTACTATTTTGAGCCGTGGGACACACTTTTCAAGAGTTGATCCCATTCTAATTCAAAATACACAAAAAGTTTGTGAATATGATATTTTTAAGCTTTATAATATTATTATAAACTATTAATCCAAGATTACTTCAATTTTGTTGTTTAGTTTTAAGAATAAGGGATTGTTGGATCTAATACTAGGTTTTGTTCTAGCCTTTTGTTGACTTTTAGGGTTTCCAATTGACCTTTAATTATAAGATTAAGCATAAATTTTAATAAAAGTTCAGGAGTTTACAACCTAGCCCCCTTAAAGAAAGTTTTTTCATCAAAACTTGAAGTTCATACCTTTCTCTTTGAAAAGGCTTGGGTATTTCTTTCGGATCTCCTCCTTGAAAGCAACTTCCTCACATGAATGATTTCTCCATATGATTTTGACATATCGAACTCCTTGTTTCTTAGCTTCTAAACCTTTCGATCTAAGAATTGAACTAGGCGTTCTTCATAGGTCAAGTTCTCCGTTTACTCATAGGTCCGAGCTCGACAATCTGATCGAGGTCGGCTACATGCTTTCTTAACACCAAAACATGAAAAGACATTATGTACTCCTGACAAATATAGTGGTAGCTTCAAGTGATAAGCTATTCTCCCACTCTTTTGAGAATCTCAAATGGTCCAATATATCTTGGGCTTAGTTTTCCTTGAGCCTATACACGATGAATGCTCTTTATAGGATTCACTTTTAAGTACACATGGTCATTGAGTCTATCACGCCCCGAAGGGTATCCTAAACGTGGCAGTCCACCATACACAATATTAAAGCCTAGGAATGACCGCCTCAGTCATGTGAAGGCTTCCATACTATGTACAAGGCGTTTAACACATAGAGGAGACACATTGGAGAGATACATTTTATGTTGATATAACTTGAGTAACAATGTAAATGAATTTCTATTTACTATACTCCAAATACAAAACATTACACTTCCATTACAGTTCATCAAAAGATTTCACTACATAAAACTATTACAAGGAAAATAATAAAACCTAGCTAATAACTTCAAGCATTCTCATTTCTTGTCGGAATCCCGAAGCCATTCTTGGCTCTAACCATCTCGGTCCCCACTTAGCATTCTTGAAATCACCTGTTCATTTAAACAACTATTGGGGTATAAGTTACACTAGCTTAGTGAGAATTCCCTTAATTCCGTACCATAACAAGCAAGTTATATTCAACTATATGCTATGCATGAACAAACACATGAGCAAACAATTATGTATGGGTATCCGAAACCCACACACAGAACGGATTTATGCCCTTCGTATCTTGGGTAAGGGATGGTATTGAAGTCTACATGACCGCTACTAGTCCCCAAGCCCTCGGCTCATAGCACTCGCCTCAGCTAGGCTCACACATGGAATGCATTCCCGATGCGCCTTAATTCCCATGAATGAGCTCTGATACCGGCCTTGTTATCCCAATGAGTCATCGGACCATACCGATCGACCTGCGTAAGAGTAGCATGCTACCAAATGCAATATGTCCGATGTAATGCATGACCAATTCAAATTTTTGCTTAGGTCAAAATATTCATACATTCTTTAGAGTGACCAACCAATATCATACATATAACAGAAATACTACGAATAGTGCAGTTATCCAATCAAATCGTGGTTTCGATATGCTTTAGTATTCTTTGGCATACATTCATCACAGTCTCATCATATATCCCATCCCCTTTCATATCGATTTTTATTTTGTTCTTATACTTCTAATGCGACTAGCTACAAGCACAAGCAAGGTAAAAAAATAAGAAGAAGACTCACTCGACCATTAGATCACCGGTCTCTTAGTAATAGTAGTTCGGTGGTAGGGCATCGTCGATTTCGGGATCACCTAAAAAGGAAGAATACTCTAATAAGTATTTCAACTCAAACTAGTACAAACGATCTTATACAAACTATCAAATTCGCAATTTTTGTCGTAAGCGAAAATTCCAACTTAAAACGGCCATAACTTAGTCATTTTAACTCGAAATCTCGCAAATTATATATCGATTTCTATCTATTTCGAAAGATCTATCTAATTCTAATATTATTTTCAAATTTTGAAAACTTTGAAGCTTCGAAAAGTTCGGATCAGATAGTGCAGTAACAATGTCTAAGTCCGAAAAATTAGTTTTATAAATGTTTGTAATATTCCTATATAAATAGCTATACATGCAATATGAGTGTTTCCTAACATGAATGATGAGATGAGTTTGATGTATGCATTATCTTGATGATTCTTGCTAAAAGAAAATTTTATAACTTTTTATTTTGCAAGATCATAATAACAACTACTTATGAAAAATCTAGTTTTTCTAACTTTGATCATTTCCATTTGTTTTGGATTTATTTCTTAAGAAAATATAATTATCTTTGTTAAAATCGAGTATTCATCATATATATTACTTAGGACTTCATTTCTTCATAGAAATTTCCATTTTATACTTTGTAAACATGTTTTCAAGTAGGGTTGATTCCAAAATCCGAATTTTAAAGAAATTAGTTTTTGAGTAATTCCTTCAAGTAGAAATCTTTTGATATTTAGAAAATTAGGGCTCCATCATACATAACCACTAAGGACTTCGTTATTACACAAAAATTTGCATTTTACACTTTGCAAATATGTTTTCCAATATGATTTACTCAAAAATCCGAATTTTAGAAAATCCACTTTTTGAATGATTCATTTGGGAAAAACTTGTTTAATGCATTAAAATTTAAGACTTTATGGTACCTATTACTTAAGGACTCATTCATTTACATAAAACTTTCATTTTGAGCTTAGATAATAGGTGTTCTTATGGCCTTCATTCAAAATTACGAATTTCACAAATTGACTACTAACTCAAAATTTCCCATCTTGATTCTATTTCTTGTTTTATACATTAATCTCATCAAAACTCATTCCAACTTGTAAAAATCACTACTTAATGATACCTATTACCTATATCCTTCATTTTTAATATAAAACATGAGTTTTGGAGTTGATAAATGGGTTTTCAAAATTAGTCTTGGTTGAGATCCGAATTTACAAAATTTATTTTTGGTCATATCTTTTGACAAAATCTATATAAGTTTATGAAAATTCATTCCTTACATATCCTATCTTAAGAGCCATTCATTTCTTGAATAAAAACTTCATTTTTGAGTTAGAAAACATGTTTTTAAACTAGGCCTTGGCCAAATTCCGAGAATAGAACTTTGTTTGAAAATTAATCTTTGAAAATCACCTTTGATTCTTGTAAAAAGAAGTCTTGATAATATACATACATTAAGCCTTCATTTTCTTAAGTAAAAATTACATTTTGACACTTAAAAAGTGGTTTTAAATAGGGGTCTTGCCAAAATACGAATTTCACTATTTTGTTTGAGTTCAAAACCAAGATCTACTCTTAATATGAACATAGATCTAAAAGATACCCATGGTAGTAAACTATAAACTCATAGATCTAAACTTTACTCATCAAAATCTTTCATTTATAGTATCTATACCTTAAGCCATTCATTTTAAATGAAAAATACACATTTTGAAGTTGAAAAATAAATTTTCTAAATATGGTTCATTTTTCATCCGAATTTTCAAAAATTATTTTTGCTGAAATAAAATAGATCTAGAGTTTTCTAAAACATTCCTACTATCGTCATGCTACTACAAGTTATTCATGAACATAAAACAAGTCTAATGCATGTATGAACCTAAAAACAACTAGATCTAGTTATAAATGCATGAATCATTATAATAGTTATGTGAATGATGGATCTATGTATAAATCATAAGAAATAACAAAAATCAACTCAAATAACAAGATCTATGACATAAGCAAAAATCAAAGCTACAAAAAGTTAGATCTACAAATATAACTACTTTAAACAAGAAAATAAAATAATAATACAAGATAATAATAATAGAGAAGAGGAGTGTTTCATTTTTGGCATCATCATCCTAAGCTTTTAAGCTTATGGAAGGTCATTTGATGCATGAAACCTTCATTACACTTTACCTATATCAGCTATGGAAGCCTTGAGAAGAAGATTTGCTTAAAAATCTTCAAGAAATATGGGTGGGAGCTAATAAAAGAAGTGGGGGCAGCTTGTTTCTTGAAGAACAAGAGCAAGAAGAAGAAGAAAGGAGAGGAAAAGGAGAGAGAAAAGCTAAGGAATGAAAAAGGAAAAATGAGTAACTAAAGGAGAGAGAGAAAATGGGTGTATTAAATGTGTTTTAATTAATTGAAGGAGTAAAAAAAATAAAACAAGGCAGAAATGGGCGGCTGTCCATGTGAATTGGGGGAGAGAGAGAAAGTGAATTTGTTTTGAATTTGACTTAAAATTAAATTGTGTAATAAATAGTGTGTGTAGCTTCTTTAAGAAAGAGTAGATTATATTTATTTAGTCAAATATGAGTAAATAAGGGACAATGGCAGCCATAAAGGGGTCAAAATCTGCCATGACTAGATATAACGAAGTGTTAAAAAGATTGAAGTGAAAGGAAGTGATATATGTAAAGTGTACTTGAAGGTATGGGTTGTAAAGTACTTTCTTAATAAAATAAAATTAGAAAATTTATTCCAAATATTTGTAGCAGATTTTTCATAATTAAAATTAAATAATTATTTGAATTATTTTAGTATTTTAACAATTATGTTACAGTATGATCAAAATACGCGAATATGAGCTATAAATGATATTTTTTTAATCCGAAAATTATAAAAAATTATTTTATGAAAATAAAAACATTTTAAAAATATTTTTTAGTTATTAAATTAATTTATTTTATTTTTAGTATCGGGGCTTAAATATAATCTGATCCCATAAAAGCTCGAAACTAACTAAATTTTAGAAAAACAAAATTTTCTATAATATATAAAATATTTATCTAAAAATATAAAGCTTTATAAGAATAATAAAATCGTCTAATGAAATAAAAGTGAATAATGCAAAAGACTATATAATAATTACCCTAGTAATGAAAATACGATAAAAAGGTTATAATTGTAACTTTTTATAACCCGAAAAATTATATAACTGATATATTTAGAAATCTCATGAAATTACGAGTCTAAAGGTACTAATGATATATTTTTTATATCTCGAGCCTCGAGACACGCTTTTCAAAGTCTGTATCGGAACGAGTTCGAAATAGGTCAAAAATTTACCAATCTGATATTTTTAAGCAAACTTATATGATACGAGTTATTCTACATATTTAAACTACACTCGGCCTCTACGGTTAGGGGCGCTAGATTTTCGGACTTAAGCTATTGTATTCTGGTTAGGGTTTTCGAGTGATTTTTCCGGTTTAGATCTTTGCCAAATTGGAAACTGATATTTTATGTTTATACAACATATTTAATTTGAATATTTTATCTTAAATTTTATTTTTGTAAGTATTTATATCTTTTAACGTTTTCGGAATTCTTGAATTGGGTTTCATTTCCGAAAGTTAATTGTTATTTACTTTTTAATAATTTATTTTTGGGTTCTATATTACTCGATTTTATAAGTCGGAGTTACGTATGGAATTTGTCGTACGTAGTGGTTTTGGAATTGAAGTATGATGAGTTCTTATTTTGTTTTTAAGGATTCTAAATTTTTTTTTTCAAGATTCGAAAATTTCTAGATTTACTCGTTGTTTTCTAGTTGAAATTCGGTTTTAATTTGGAGTGATTTTTAAGGTTTATTTTCGAAGTTCATCTTGAAATTATTTACTGAAAATTTCCGAGGCTTACAACGTCAAACTCAAGAACTCGGTGTTTTTTATCTGCCTAACCCTTTTGCCTATCCTAAGCCTCTTTCATCCTTTTTTGAATGATCTTAACTTTGTTTGCAACATCTTAGTTAAGATCGGTCTGATAGCTAAGTTCTCCATATCATCCTAAAATAGAGGCGATATACACCTTCGTCCATATAAGGCTTCATATGGTGGCATTTTGATTATCGAGTGGTAACTGTTGTTGTAAGGAAATTCTACTAAAGGTAAGTGTGCTTCCCTACTTCTTTTGAACTCCATGACACATACTCACAGCATATCTATCACACCCCAAAGGGTACCCTAAACGTGGCAGTCTGCCACATACAGTATTAAAACTTAAGAATGACTCTGCGAAATCATGCAAAAGTTTTCAACACCATATGTAAGGCGTCTATCACAACAATAGGAGACACGGTGGGATGTATACTTGAGATAGTAGTATATACAACATACAAGAATCTAAATAATCATCCAATTTATCATTAATAGGATAAAGTCCATACATCATCTTAATGGATTTTCCCCTATAATTCTCCAAACAATTTAATATCAACTTAATCTTTCTCACACAAAATAATACTACCATCATAAGACATTAAAGGATATCTAACCTAAGATCTTCAAAAGATTTCCAGTTGCTTTTCTAATACATCATCCCTCTCGAGTATATGAAATCTTTGGGCATAAAAGATATAGTCTATTATAACAAAGATCTATCGGGGTATAAGCATAACTAGCTTAGTGAGAATATTCCTAAATCAACATACTTGTATAAATAATTTCAAGCAAGTTATTAATCAATCATATGAATGTATCAAGCAAGTGATCAAGCAATACATATAATCTATCAGAAATCATATGTTTGAATGGATTTACCACTCCATTCCGGGGTTAGGTGTTCTAGGCTCTTTAAAACCCAACTTAAAATCCAACTCATGTAGTTTATTTCAGGCTCCTACTAGCCCATCATAAAATAGTTCTTTCAGGCTCCTATCGCCCATCTTGCAGATTTCTGGCTACCGCACACCCGGCTACTAAACTCTTGTCCCATCGAGATTAGCATCTCATGTAATGAAACTAACTACGTGATATATATGAATCAATTTATATAATTCATAGTATATGATTAAAGTAATTTAAAGGTGATCATAGAATTTGCACACACTCCAACAGAATAATAGTAAAACATAAGTTAATTAACAACGATTCATGCCTTGTAAGCTTAACATTCTTTCAACCAATATTATCATTCATAATTCATTTTCATCTTTTCCTACTTGTAGTGCCTCTAGCTATAAGCACAACCAAGTGCGAAAAAGGTAGGAAGCAAACTCACTTGGCCATGAGGATCTATCTTTCTTATAGATGAGTCGATCGATAAATCCACTAATCAAATAATCTCCAGGTATGAATACTCTCCTCGGGTTCATAATCAAGAAGAATACCCATAATGAGTATTTCTTATTGATTCTATGGTACTTATCAAAAACTATGTCATAAGATTGTTAAAATTCGCGTAGAAGGTAATTCCAACATAAAATGGCCATAACTTGGTCATTTTAACTCGGATCTCGCAAATAATATATCGTTTTCCACCTACTCGAAAAGATCTATCCATTTCTAAGGTTATTTTTGTCATAAAAAGCCATTTGGGTTGCAAAATATCATGGTACAGAATAGTTACGAATTTATAGATCTCAAAATATGATTTTTCCAAACTT
This sequence comes from Combretum micranthum, assembly GCA_024138025.1. NCBI lineage: Eukaryota > Viridiplantae > Streptophyta > Magnoliopsida > Myrtales > Combretaceae > Combretum > Combretum micranthum. Next base: position 57,493 of record JAMXBD010002733.1, on the reverse strand, counting down.
TACTTTACTCAAAATTTCTTAAGAAAAATATATGGATATATATAAATTTGAAAAATCCTTTGGACATATATTTATACTCATATGTATGCATGATTTTGATAGTGTTGTCTTAATATCGATATTTTATAAACGATTTGTCTTTGATGGTTTTTAAATGATAAAACTTTTTGAGAATTTCTCCTTTTTGAATTGTTAAAAGGAAAACAAAATATATTTGAGTCGTTATGAGCAAATGTTTTTCTATTATAATCCATTTTTCTACTTTTTAAAAGTAAATTTTATTTCAAATTTTGGTCTTTAAGGTATCTACTAACTTTATTTCTAGTGATTAAAAATAAGCTTTTCAAAATATTCCTTAAGTTTCAAATATTTTGAAGTTGTGTTAAATGCATGTTTTCCTTTTATTTTTATATCATTTCCCTCCTTTAGAGAAGAGATATACCTTTAAAACTTTATTTTCTTGACAAATTTTATTTTTCTAAATTGGTCTCTAAAATAGTGAGTTGATTTTATCTTGGTTTGAAACACTTGTTTTATTCTTAATATTTGTTAGAAAAATTCCCTTAGACAAGGTTATAAGAAAATCTTTCTTAATAAAGAATTGTTAACATTAGAACTTAGCAAAATTTCATTCTAATTTTGAAAAGAGAATAACAATTATAAAATTGAAGTTTTGAAGATTTTTTCATAGTATGTGATTTTCAAAGTTTGTAATGAATCTATTTAAGTCTTATAAAAGATAAGGTTGAGTTAAAATCTTAATTTCAAGACTAAAAATTTTATCTTTATGGAGTATTAAGTTTGGTTTATAAAAGAAAAGAATTCTTTATATTATTTTGAAGAAATCTACATTACTACTTCTCCTAGAAATTATGATTAGCTTATCCTTTGGAAAAACAAAACTTAGATCTTTTGAGAAAAATTCCTTTTGTTAAGAAATCTAGTTTACCTTTGAAAGAACCGATTTTTATTTTGTTTTATTTTAAAACAAATTCTTAATCATGCATGAATATGATTATGTAGCATTGTAAAAGTAAAGATAAAACATAGTAAGATAGAAAGAAATACTTGTAAGTAAATAAACATAAATAAATAATCAAGCATTGGGAACCTTAGCTTCATCAAGGTAACCCGGGACTAAGAATGGACTAGTCCTAAAAGAAAAGAAAAGAAAAGAAAAGAAATTTGTTTTGACTTGATATGGACAAGTCTAAGACTAGAAAGACTAGTCTTAATAAATTGCATAAAATAAGTAAATAAATAACAAATGAGCTTATATGCTCTAAATAATAAATATATATATACATAGTATACATAATATTATATAAGTTAGATTAGAAACAAATAATAACAATAATAATAACAACATAATATTAACATTAAGAAAATAATGAAAACATGAACAAAAACAAAACATGAATAAATTGTTGCTTCTTTAACTCTCATGAGTCTAAGAAACATACACTAAACTCATGTTAAGTTATATGAACATGATAAAGAATATAGGAAAGATTTTTACCTAAGGTTTAATGGAAGGTTTTGAAAGAGATGAATGGGTTTTGTGTTTGATATTTTTCTTGAAGAGTAGAATTGGGTAGAGAGTATTTTGTGAGTGATTTGTTGGAGAGAGGTTTTGAGAGAGCATTTTAGTAGAGTTTTGTTATGTAAAATGAGTGTGTGAAAGAATGAATGAGGAGTGGGGTATTTATAGAATTTTTGGAGTGAATTTTTTATGTAATAAAATAAATTGAAACGAGAAATAATATAAAGGAGGGGAGAGATGGCCGACGCAAATTTGGAGAGAGAGGGGAGGTATTTTGTTTGTTTTATAACTTTTGTAAAGAAAAGAAATAAAGTATAAAGTTTGATGTGAATAAAGTTGTATTGATAATGTAAAAAGTAAGAAAATAGGTATGTAGGTAGTAAGAAATAGGTATAAGAAAACGTAGAGATAGTGAAATAGTAATGAATAGTAGGAATAGTACTATGAATAGTAGACTAGACATATAAAATACTGGTAGTAATAAAAATAAGCATAAACGGGCTATATCTGTTATTTTTAGTTACTGAAAAATTATAAAACTGATATTTTTGAAATCCTTGTTTAATTATGAGTCTTTTGGTGTTATCGGAATATTTTTAATATTTCGAGCTCCAGGACACGTTTTTCGAGAACTAATCCCGTTTGAGTTAGAAGGACACTCGAAATTCGCGAATCTGATATTTTTATGTTAACCTATATTATTACGAACTATTCTAAGCCATTAACTTAATTTCGTTTTCTAGGGTTTGAGAACGCGGGATTGCCGGAGTTGAAATTGCTTGATTGTCTTGGTCTTTGTTGACTTTTGAAACTTCGGTTTGACTATGGTTAGGGTTTAATCCATTTTTTCCATAGAAATTGAGGGGTTTAACTCAGGGATAGGATAGGTGAATCCTTTCATATTCGAATTTTCGAATCGATCGATTATTGAACTTTCTATTTTTGTTTTTGAAAATTCTCTTATCGAAATTGTTTAAGGTTCGGTTTCAACTTGGGTTAGACTTTAAGGTTTCGATTCAGTATTCCAAAAACACAATTGAAATATTCGGGGGCTTACAATATCCTCTAAGGTCTGAATAGTACGCTCTGACTCTCCATCGATTGGTAGATGAAAGGCTGTATTGAAATGTAATTTAGTCCCCATACACCTTTGAAGACTTGTCCAAAACTTTGACATAAATCGAGGGTCTTGGCCTAATACGATTCCTACTGGAACTCCATGTAGCCTTACAATCTCCTTCAATATAGCCGAGCAATTTCTCCATTGAATAGGTCATGTTGATAGGGATAAAATGTGCTGACTTAATAAGTCAATCCACTATGCCCTTATGGCATCACATCTAGCTAATGTTCGGGGTAAACCAACACCAAATCCATCGTAACTTGATCCCATTTCCATTCTGGTATGGTTAACGGCTTTAAGAGTCCTCCCAGTCTTTGTTGTTCAATCTTCACTTGCTGACATGTAGGATACTTCATCACAATTCAGCTACATCTCTTTTCATGCAATTCCACCAAAAGTGTCTTTTAAGATCTTGGTACATTTTAGTACCTCCGGGATGCATGGTATATCCCGAGTTATATGCTTCACTCATAATCTCCTTTTTCATCTTCATCATTTGGCACACTTAATCTTCCTTGCATTCTTACTACATCTTCCTCATCTATCTCAAAATCAGCATATTTTCCTTCTTGTACTTCATGCTTCACCTTTTGCATTACTTCATTATATCGCTGAGCTTCCTTTATCCTATCTATCAGAGTTGGCTTTACTACAAAGTTGGAAATTTCTGCCTCTACACTTTGCCCCACGAATTCAATGTTCAACCTTTCGAATTCCTTCATTAACTCCTTTTGTGTTGTAAGCATGATGGCAATTTCTTCATAGTTTTTCCAACTTAAGGAATCTGCTACAACGTTCACTCTTCCAGGGCAATAATTTATTATGAGATCATAATCCTTGATTAACTCTAGTCATCTTCTTTGTCTCATATTCAACTCCTTATGTCTAAACACATACTTGAGGCTCTTATGATCTGTATATATCTAGCATCTTTGATCATAAAGGTAATGTCTCCAGAACTTGAGGGCAAAAACAACAGCGGCTAGTTCAAGATAATGCATCGGGTAGTTCTATTCATGTGGCCTCAACTGTCATGAAGCGTATGCAATTACCTTCCCTTCTTGCATAAGGATACATCCTAATCCATTTCTTGATGCATCACTATGAATTGTATATGGCTTCTCGAGATCTGGTAAAGTCAGAATCGGGGCGGACACCAAATGTCACTTTAAGCCTTTAACTCTAGCAAACTTTGTTCCTGCCTTTCATTCCAAACAAACTTCTCATTCTTTTGGGTCAACTGTGTTAGTGGCTGGGCTATTTTCGAGAAATCATGCACAAACTTTCTATAATAGCCAGCTAATCTAAGGAAACTTCTAATCTCTGTTACCATCTTTGGTTGCTTCCATTCCCATTACGGCCTTAATTTTCTCGAGATCCACTGATATTCCATTCCTCGAGACGACATTTTTAAAAAGGATATTTGATCCAACCAAAAGTCACAATTAGACAATTTGGTATATAACTTATGCTCCCTTAAAGTTTGTAATGCCATCCTTAGATGTTCTTCATGTTGCTTCTGTCATACCCCAATGGGCACCTTAAATGCAACAACCCACCGTATACAATATTAAAACTTAAGAATAACTACCTTAGGCACACAGAAGCTTTCATATTGGTACAAGACGTACATTCACAACAAAAGGAGGTTGATGGAGTTATGTATTTGAAGATAATGGCAGCGGAACAATCAAAGCAATACTATTATGATTCATCAAAATATAAGGTCTTACAACCTCGATGGGGCATTCCCCTGGTAAACCTCCACAATACATAATCTTCATAATCAAATAATTAAAACTAAAAGATTTCTAAAGGAAAGCTAATCTAAGGTCTTCAAATAGAATTCTCCAAAAAGCTCCCCAAAAACGTAAGTTCTACCTAGATGGTCATGGTGTTCTCGGGCACAAAAACAATGATCCTGCAACATTAGAAATCTATTGTGAAATAAGCATTATTAGCTTAGTGAGATATTCTTTATGCAAAATTTACTTATGACAAAGCAATCAAACAAGTCCATTAAGCAAACATACGAAATGCAATAATCATATAATCAAACAATACATACGACTATCCGGTTCATATGTAGGATGGATTTACCCTCCATTAGTGGTTAGGGAATGGTTTGGACTAGCCCCAATCGACCTCCTTGAAATCTTGTGCGCTTCTTGGGGTTCCACTGAACCGTACTACTAGCCCCTAGGCTTTGTTACCTAAAGTGATCGATCTGGCTCGGTTACAGCTTGAGGTCGTATTCCTCGAACATCTTAATTCCTCAAGATAGAGCTAGGCAGCTTACCTTTCCGGTCCCAAGGAGTAGTAGCAAAAATACGAGATGATATGCATGAGTGATATGCATGAGTAATTTAGTTCTAAGGAATTTCTGATCCATCATTAGTACATTTAAGGCGATCAATTAATGTTTGCACACATAGCAATATACATAGAGGCAATTATAACAATCAATAAATAGGGTTCCGATATACTTATCGTTTATTGATCACATATAACAATTCATATACATAACTCTTGTGATAACCCACCTGCATATCAATTTTATCTTTTCCTAACATCTAGTGCTCTATTCTACAAGCACATGCACAAATACATAAAACGTAAAGGAAACTTACTTGTCCATTTCACAATCTTCTTAGTCCTAGTAGTCCTTTAGAAGGGAAATCCAGTGTAAGCATCGGAAAATTTCAGTAAATAATTCCAAAATAAACATCGAAAATAAACTTTAAAAATGACTCCAAATTAAAACTGAACTTCAACTAGTCCTAAATCATGAACGAATCCAGAAATTACTTAATCTTGAGAAAATGAGATTCCTTAAAATAAAATAAGAACTCAATAATCTTCAAATTCAAAACCACTACGTACAAAAAATTCTATACCTAACTCTGAATTGTAAAATCGGGTAATATAAAACCCAAAAACAAATTATTAAAAAGTAAATAACAAAAAACCTTTGGAAATAAAACTCAATTCAAGAATTCCGAAAACGTTGAGAGATATTAAAATACTTACAAAATAAAATTGAAAATAAATTTCAAAAATTAAAAATGTTGTATAAACATAAAACATTAGTTTCTAAATTAGGAAAGATCTAAACCGAAAATCATCGCGAACCCTAAGTAGAATATAGTAGTTTAAGTTCGACAATCTCGCTTTCATAGTCCTAAAGGCCGAGGTATGGTTTAAGTGTGTAGAGTAGCTCGTAGTAATATAAGGTCGCTTAAAAATATCAGATTGGTAAATTTTTTACCTATTTCGAACTAGTTCGGATATAGACCTTCTAAAGCGTATCCCGGGGCTCGAGATATCGAAAGTATACCATTAATACCGTTAGACTCATATTTTCATAAAGATTTCAAAAATATCAGTTTTATAATTTTTCGATAACTAAAAATATCTGATTTTGCTATTATATTCGTATTTCATTACTACTGATAATTAACTAGTCTTTTGGCACTATTCACTGCTATTCATTACACAATTTTATTATTCTTATAAACCCTTATATTCTTAGATAAATATTCTATATATCATAGAAAATTCTGTTTCTCCAAAATTTAGTTCGTTTCGGGTTTTTACGAGATCAGATTTTGTTTAAGACCTGATACTAAAAATAAAATAAATTAAATTAATAATTGGAAAATATTTGAAAAATATTTTTATTTTTAGAAAATAATTTTTTGAATTTTCATAAAATTTTTATTTTTCTTTTCCCATTTATTTAACACTCATTTAACACACTCCTCTCCCTATTTAAAGACTTTACTTACACTTTCCTTCTTTGCAACCTATCTCATTTACTCTCTCTTTTTCCTCTCTTTATCTCTTTCTTAGCCTTGTTCTTATGAGAATATAAGCTGCCCCCATTTCAAATTCTTGCTTCCACATTCCATTCTTTAAGATTCTTTAAGTAAACCTTCTTCTTAAGCTTCCACAGATGTTATATGTTGATTAAATGGAGATTTCATGTATCAAAGGACTCTCCATAATGCTTAAAGGCTAGAGATGATGATGCCAAAACTTTGAAACACTCCTCTTGTTTATGATCTATAATGATATTGCTATATTTGTTGTCTTTAAGACTTTATTATCTTCATATTTATATTATACTTTGTAGATCTAAATTTTTATGAAGCTTTGGTTATGTTTATGTTTATGTTTAGATCTATAGGTTTATGGCTTACTACCATGCATTTCTTTTATATTCATGTTCATATCATGTGTAGATCTTGGATTTGAACTTGAATAAAAATAGTAAAATTCGTATCTTGGCAAAACCTAAATTTGAAAACCACTTTCCAAGTCTCAAAATGGAAGTTTTAGTTGGAAAAATAAAGGTTTAGTGGATTTATATCAAGACTTCTTTGTACAAGAATCAAAGGTGATTTTCAAAAGTTACTTTCAAAACAAAAATCTCATTTTCTGATCTAGACAAAGGCATTACTTAAAAACATGTTTTCCAACTCAAAATGAAGTTTTTATTCAAGAAATGGAAGGTCTTAAGATAGGATATGTAAGGGATGGATTTTCATAAGTTTAGATGGATTTTATCAAAAGATATGTCCAAAAATAAATTTTGTAAATTCGGATCTCAACCAAGACCAATTTTGAAAATCCATTTTTTAACACCAAAATGAAGGATTTGTTTAAAAAATGAAAGGCTTATAGAATAGGTATCAATAGGAGATGTTTTTGATAAGTGAATGGTAGATGTACTAGTAGAGAGTCTCAAAATAGGAAGAGATTATAAAATATAAAATTTGAGTTTTATCCTAACTTTATGAAATTCGGATGGTTTCAAGACCATGCCTTAAAAACCCTTTTGTCAACTCTAAAACTTGTGTTTTATATGAAAAATGAAGAGTATAGGTCATAGATATCATCAAATGACGATTTTTATAAGTTGAGATGGGATTTGCTAAGAAAAACATGTAGAACAAGGAGTGGAAATAAAGTAGCAAAATTTGAGTTGGTTATCATTTTAAGAAATTCGTAATAATGGAGTAATGGTGTGAAAACACCTATTTTTAAAACTCAAAATGAAAGTTTTATTAAAGAAATGAAGTCCTTAGTGACTACGTATGGTTGAGCCTTAATTTTCTAAGTATCAAATGCGTTTACTTAAAGGAATCACTACAACAACAATTTTTACAAATTCTGATTTTGGAATGAACTATATCTAAAAACTGTTTACAAAGTGTAAAATGGAATTTTTTATTGAAAAACAAAGGCCTTAGGGAATATACATGATGAAGGATTAATTTTAACAAGAATAAATAAATTTTCTCAAGAAATTTTTCTAAAAACAAGTTGGGATTGTCAAGACTACAAGACTAGCCGTTCTAAGATGAGTTTTTCATAAAGTCTTACCAAGAAAAATTTTCTAAAATTTCTTTTATTCAATATCATCAAGAACATGTGTATATATATATATCTCATGACATATCATTTATGACAGTAACTTGTTCATATTGCATGTATACTTGCTTGAGATAGTAGAAACTTCATAAACTTTCATAAAATCAATTTTCGCTGCTGTTCTGATCTAATCAGATCTTTTCGAAGCTTCAAAATTTTCAAAATTTGACAATAATATTAGAAATATATAGATCTTTCTAAGTAGATAGAAATCGATATATAATTTGCTAAATTCCGAGTTAAAACGACCAAGTTATGGCCGTTTTAAGTTGGAATTTCCACATAGGACGAGAATTACAAATTTGATAGTTTGGATTAGTTAAGTGATGAAATACTTATTAGGATATTTCTTCCTTTATAGGTGACCCCAAAATCGACGATTCCCTACCACTGGATTACTTTTACTAAGAGACCGGTGATCCAATGCCAAGTGAATTTTCCTCTTATCTGGTTACCTTGATTGTGCTTGTAGCTAGTTGCATTAGAATTAGGAAAAGATAAAATTATGATGTGTTGTGATTAATCTTGGTTGAATGAATGATAAGTATATCAGGCAAGACTTGTTGTAAAGTCATTGTATGAGTTAGCATATACTTGATTTGCCTGAAATTCTCTATGATCACTCTTAACCTACATAATTAATATGCCATGATTATATGAATAAACTGTACATGCATATCACATATTGTGTCACATTGCATTGGCTAATATACTTTTGGTGTTATAAAACTATATTAGCGGAAGGCGAGGGGGCTTATGTTAACATTAAGGATACGAGATCGCTTGAGTTAACGGATGTAGGGTAGGCACATAAAACTACTACAATAAAACAACAGAGGTTGTATAACTAAGAGAAAGAGATCGAGATTATGGTTGCATGACTTATGGACCACCCCACTCAAGATTAGAATTTATGGTTGCATGTCTTATGGACCATCTTAACCCTAGAATGGAGGGCGTAAATCCATTCACATATGGCTACCGAAAAGTCATATGCTTGTTTGCTCATGTATTTGTTCATGCATAGCATATGGATGAGTTATAACTTGTTTGTTATGATACGAAATTAAGGGAACTCTCACTAAGCTAGTGCAGCTTATACCGCAATAGATGTTTGAATAAATAGGTTAACTCAAAATGCTATGTGAGGACCGAGATGGTTGGAGCTGAATATGGCTTCAGGATTCTAGCAGGAAGTAAGGATACTAGAAGATATTAGCTAGGTTTTGTGAATTGTCTTGTAATAGTTTTATGTAGTGAAATTTTTTGATGAATTGAAATTGAAGTATGCTGAATTGTATTTCCTTTACATTGTTGCTCAAGTTGTATCAATATAAAATGTATCACTCCGATGTGTCTCCTCCATGTGTTAGACGCCTTGTACATAGTATGGGAGCCTTCGTGTGACTGAGGTGGTCATTCCTAGGCTTTAATATTGCGTACGGCGAACTGTCACGTTTAGAGTACCCTTTGGGGAGTGACATCTAGTATTCTTCATCGCCTAGACAAAAGAAATACCCGGGATGAGATTTCACTGAAGTTCTACTCAAACTTTTTAATTCTATTTTTCTATGTTTGTCAAAAACCGTATAGAGGGAAATTCAACTTAAAATGACCATAACTTGCTCATTTTAACTCAGAATTTCACATATCATATATTGTTTTCTACCTACTTGAAAAGATCTATCTATTTTTAAGGTTATTTTTGTCATAAAAAGTCTTTTGGGTCATGAAAAAGGCTGGTACAAAATCTCCATGAAAATCCCAACCCTTGAAATACAATTTTCAATCTTTTCTTTATCCCAAAAATCTTTTAGCAAAAATATAGCTATTTATATAATTGAAAAACCCTATACATATATATGGACTCATATTGTTTGCATGATTCAATAGTGTTGTCTTAACGATTATTTTTCATAAAACAATTTGTCTTATGGTGTTGAAAACTTGAATCTTTACAATTTTTTCCTAAGTGTTTTGAAAGAACTTTATAAATTCTTAGGTTATTATAAATAAGTATATTCTTATTTTGTTTCCAGTTTTTTTTTCTAAAATAAATAAATTCTCTTTTAACTTTGGTCTTGCATGAATTTTACTTTTAGTGATAAAAATGAAGTTTCCAAAAGTTGTTGATAACCTATATTAATTTGGGTTGTATATATTTATATATATATATATGTATTTCCTTTTAAAAAAATGGTTTTGATAAACAAGTCTTCTTCCTCTTATATTTTCACTTTCTAACTTCAAAATAAATAAATAAATAAATTTTATTTCTAAAACTTGATCCTTTAACTTTTTTATCTATTTTACTTAGAAAGAAATCATTTTTTTAACATGTTCTAAAGTTGTTGATAATATCTATTAGTTTTTGAATTTACTATGTTTACATTTTATTTCTTTGAAAATGGGTTTATCACTTAGATTCTTGGAAACTTTTATTTTTCTAAGTGGGTTTATAATTTAGCAGTTGATTTTATCTTAACTTTGAAAACTAATCTAGTTCTTGGTTTTATTATGGAGTTAGAAAAGAAATCCTATAATTAAGTTTTTATAAAAAATTTGAATACTAAAGAGTTATTAACACTAAATTTTAATAAACTTTATGTTACTCATCATAAAAAGAGAGTGTTTATTTCCTTAGTTAATTTCTTTGGTAAAAATCGTCTTTTATTGCTATTGAAAAGAATTTACGTTGGGTTTGTCTAAATTTTTTGAAATAATTTTATAAAAATACTTTTTCCATGTTTTTTATGATAAAATCTTTGTTTAAGTTCAAAGTTAGATAATAAAATAGGGTTTCATTTTCCTTTATTGAAGAGAATTTCCACTTTAAATTTTTTGAGACAAATCATTATAATGATACATGCACATGATTATGTAGTATGGAAAAGATGAAAATATCACATTATGCTATAGAAAGATTATAAGAAGTAAACATAAGCAAAATAATAAGATCAAGCATTAGGAACCTTAGCTTCATCAAGGTAACTTGGTCAAGTATTGGGAGCTTTAGATTCATCAAGACATCCCGAGACTAAGAATAGACTAGTCCTAAAAGAAAAAAAAAAGAAAAGAAAAGCAAAGCAATAATAATAAAAAGCAAGTTAATAAGAGTTGGTGAGCATTTAGGCTCTATGAAATATAAAGATATACATATAGATAATAATGAATATACATAAGGTTAGATTATGAGCATAATAATCATAACAATATAATAACATAATATTAACAAAATAACAAAATCGGAATTCTTGGCATATGCAAGAACAAAACATGTACATGTTGTTGCTTCTATAACTCACATGATTTTTGAGAAACAATACTATGGTCATGCTAAGTTGCATGATATGGAAAAATAATGGTAGAAAGTGTTTACCTAAAATGTGTTTATATTAAAGGATGAAGATGATAGATGTAGGATTATGTGGGTAGTGGTATGTGGGTAATGGTATGTGGTAAATGGTTTTATGTGTAGAGAAGGATTTTTGGAAGAATTTGGTTGGAGAGAGTTTTGGTAGAGAGAAATTGTGGAAAGAGAATTTGAGGAGTGATTTTAAGAGAGTTTTGTTATGGTAAATAAGCGTGTGAAAGAAGTGGAGGGAAATGAAGTTTTTATAATTGAAGATGGAGGGAAATTAGGAGTTAATTAAATAAATAAAAAAGAAAAGAAATTGATGCCATGAAGAAGAAGAGTAATGAAAAATTAATTTTAGAAGAAAAATGTAAGAGAATTTTAGTAATATGTGGTATAGAATTTTTATAGGAAAAGAAAATTGTAAGAAATAGGTATGTAGGTTGTAAAAATAGATAGTATAAAAAGTAGAGAGAGATGAATAGCAATAAACAGTATAGAATAGGACAACGAATAGTAAACAAGACTAATAAATTACCGGTAGTAATACAAATACACGTAAATGAGCTACATAAGATATTTTTATATAATGAAAAATTATGAAACTAATATTTTTGGATTCTTTATATTATTACAAGTTTAACGATGTTATCGGAATATTTTTACTGTCTAAGGTACTGGGACATGGTATTCGTAAACTAATCCCATTTGGATCCAAAATACCATAAAAAATAGCGAATATGATATTTTTAAGCTTCCCTATATTATTATGAACTATTATCTTCAATTTTCTCAATTTCGTTGTTTAATGTTTAAGAGCACGGGATTATTATATCTAAATACTAGGGTTTATTGTAGACTTTGTTGACTTTTAAGGTTTTGGTTTGACTTCCGGCTTTTTTATTTAAAATTTTGGGGTTTTTGGTCGTGTTACATTGTTGTTAAAAAAAATTTATGTTTTACTTTATCTTTATGATTTATTTAATATTTTTCAGTTGCTGGGATTGTTTAATCGAGTCTAGGGTTGTGTGATTGACCCAGTTTGACTTTTGGTATTAATTTATATTTTTTATTTTGAAATTAACCGAAAGGCTTAAGGTTCTATAATTTTGTTGTTGAATATTATTTAGATATTCCATCTCGATTTATGTGTTAGGAATCGGATAAATGAATTGTCTCATGTTCGGGTTTTGAGTTGATCGATTATTGAATTTTTATTTTTGTTTTTGAAGGTTTTCTTTTTCTTAACGACATGAAATTTATTGTTTGATAATGTTTAGGGTTCATCTTTAACTTGGGTTGGCTTTTAGGGTTTTGATTTTGTATCTAGGATTATTTCCTAAGAGATACGAGAAATTCAGGGGTTTAACGCTCTCGTGTTTTGGAACATACCAAAATATCGCCGATGAAGTCAATTACATACTTATCTAAGAGCGACTTATAGACACGATTTATCATTTATGAAAGTTGCTGGTGCATTGGTCAATCCAAATGGCATAACCATGAACTCATAATGTCTATACCAAGTTTTGAAAGTGGTCTTTGACACATCTTCAGGTTTGATCCATAGCTGATGGTATCCCGATAACAAATCAATGCGTGAGAACACACTTGCTCCTTGTAATTGGTCAAAAAACTCATCAATCCCTGGCAATGGATACTTATTCTTTATGGTAGCTTTGTTGAGTTCTCGCTAGTCAATGCATAACCTCATAGATCCATCATTCTTCTTTACAAATAACACTGAAGCTCCCTAAGGTGAGATACTTGGTCTAATGAATCATTGGTCAAGCAACTCTTGTAATTAGTTTTTAAGTTCCTTAAGCTCAATGGGTACCATTCGGTATGGTGCCTTGGATATGGGTTCCATCCTTGGTATCAGATCAATCTCGAAATCGATTTCCTGTTTTGGAGGCAACCTAGGCAATTCTTTCAGAAAAGAATAAGAAAACTCATTAACGATAGGGATGCCATCAATGTTAGGTCATTCTTTTTCCTCTTCCGTATTTCCCACATAGCTTTCAACTCCTTCTTCAACTTCCTCTATCAACTCGAATTAACTTGACTCTAATCTTCGAGAAGTTGCGGATTCTCTAAAAAACATAGCTTTCTCTCCATCTTTTTGTACGAACTCCACTTTCTTGTTTCTACAATCTATTGTAGCTTTTATCGAAGACAACCAACTCATTTCGATGATTACTTCGTACTTGCTAATTTCTATAACTATAAGGTCGGTGATAGCATTATGGCCTTATATCATCATAGGATAATTCTTTAATACTTCTTTTGTAGTCACCACACTACCCATGGGGGTCTCTATGCAAAAAATGGTTGTGTGTTGTGGTTATGGGTAATCTGGTCTTCATGGCTATATTAGCGGCAACAAAAGAATGTGTTACACTATAAGCCCCTAGATTTTCGATAATATTAGTAAACCCTAAGAACCGGAAGTTGAAACGAAACCCTAAATTAACCTAGTTCTATGTTTAGTCTAGTGAATCTAGATCCGGCACTCCCGTGTTCTTAAACCCTAGAAAACGAAATTGAAATAATTGTGGAATGGTTCGTAATAATATAGGGAAGCCTAAAAATATCAGATTCGAATTTTTCTAGTGTCTTCGGATCCGATCGGGATCAGTTTTCAAAAACCGTGCCCGGAGCACCGGATAGCAAAAATATTCCGACAACACCAATAGATTCGTAAAATATAAGGTTTTCAAAAATATCAGTTTTAGAATTTTTCGGTATCTAAAAATAACAGATATAGGCCTTTTACGCGTATTTTCTTTACTACCGGTATTTTAATTGTCTAGTCTACTATTCATAGTACTTTTCTACTATTCATTACTATTCACCTATCTCTACTTTTTCTTACACTCTATTCTTACACTCTACCATACCTATACTTACAATTTACCTTCCCCATACAACTTTAATCACATCATACTTTACACATTACTTCTTTTATTACAAAACAAATTAATTTCTCCCCCCAAGTACCAAAACCGCGCCCCCATGCCCTCTTCCAATTTTATTTTCAATTTCAATTAAATTTAATCACACAAATTTCCACTCCAAAAATCTATAAATACCCCTTCCTCTTCCATTCTTTCACACAACAAAAATTCATACTAAAACTCTCAAAATCACTCCACAAAATTCCTCTCCCAAACTCTCTCAAGTCTCTCTTTTCTTTAGAAAACCATTCCCACATAATACTACAACCCATTCTTTTCTTCTTCAACCAACACATAAACTTTAGGTAAAAGTCTCTCATATTTCCTCATCATGTTCATATAACTTAACATGAGTTTAGTGTATGTTTCTTAGACTCATTGAGTTAAAGAAGCAACAATTTATTCATGTTTTGTTTTTGTTCATGTTCTTATTTTCTTTATGTTACTATTATGTTGATATTGTTATTATTGTTTCTAACCTAACTTATCTAAGTATTATGTATATATATTTATTTAGAGCATATAAGCTCACTTGTTATTTATTTATTTTCAAGTCTTGCAATTTATTTATTTACTTGTTTTATGCAATATTAAGACTAGTCTTTCTAGTCTTAGACTTGTCCATATCAAGTCAAAACAATTTTATTTCTTTGCTTTTCTTTTCTTTGAGGACTAGTCCATTCTTAGTCCCGGGATACCTTGATGAAGCTAAGGTTCCCAATACTTGACTTTACTTTTATGCTCTTATTTATTTTATTTATGTTGTTTTTATATTTTTCATGGTTACATATTCTCATTCATGCATGAATATGTTGTTATTGTCTCAATCATAATAGAAATGAGTTTTCTTAAAATAAGAATAAGAACTCTTTTTAAATATAAATTTTGTCACATAAGAAGTTATTTTCCTTAAAGGTTTGAAATTTATCTTAAACAAATATTCTTCTAAAGTTAGATAAGCTAGCTCAAGTTTTAGTAATAATATGTGGTTTTCACCAAGAAATACATAAAGTAAAGTTATTATAAATTCTCTTTTCAAAGAAATAAGAAAGTTTCTTTAGACCTAAACAAAGGATTTCTTAAATTCAATTGTCAAAGTTTTCCACCAACACTAAAGTCTAAGATAAGTTTTTCAAAATTTACTTATAAGATATTTCTTTTAAAAGTGGATATAACCATTTAGAAAGATTATGTTTTCCAAAACATTAGAAATAAGGTAGTAGAAATTTGAAAGAGATTAAATCTACTTTTATTTAAGAAATGGAGTTAAAAGAAAGAGATGCTTACTTTTAGTAAAATAAGAAATTTTCTTAACAAAACTAATTTCTTTACAAAAATTAAGCTTATCTCACTTTCAAAACATATTGTACTACTAGAACATTGTTGAGACAACACCACTAAATTCATGCTTATGGTTTGAGTATATATGTATTCAAGGGATTTTTCAACCATACAATATATCTATACTTTTGTACAAAAGCCCTTGAGTGAAGAAAGTTTGAAAACTCTAGTTTTGAAGTTTGGAAAATTCGTATCAAATCTGTACGCTACTATTCCGAGACCTAAATAACTTCTTTTGATGAAAATAACCTTAGAAATAGATAGATCTTTTCGAGTAGGTAGAAATCGGTATATAATATGCGAAATTCCGAGTTAAAATGAGCAAGTTATGGCCATTTTAAGTTGGATTTCCATTCCATACGATTTTTACGAATTCTTTAAGATAGAAGTATAGAACTTGAATAGATCTTGGATGAAATACTCATGTTGGGTATTTCTTTTGTTTAGGTGTCGAGGATCACGATCTTGTCTTCCCCGAGGATTACTTCGACTCCTAGAGCGCTATGGACGAGTGAGTTTCCTTTACGCTTATGTATTCGCGCATGTGCTTGTAGAATAGAGCACTAGATGTAGGAAAAGATAAAATTGATATGCATGTGGGATATTATGGGAATTATGTATGTGATTCATTGTGTGCGATCAATGAACGATAAGTATATCGGAACCCGATTTGTGATTGATATAAATGTTTCCATGTATGTATTGTTATGTGTGCAAATATTGTTTGATCGCTTTAAATGATTTAATGCCATATTGAAATCCCCATATAATAAATTGCTCATGCATATCACTTAGAATATCATTTCGAAGTTTTGCTACTACTCCTCAGCGTGGGACCGGAAAGGTAAGCTGCCTAGCTACATCTTGAGGGTTAGGACGTACGGGGAATACGGCCTCAAGGTGTAGCCGAGCCGGATCGATCGCTTTGGGCATGGAAGGCCCGGGGACTAGTAGTACGGTTCGTTGGAACCCCAAGACGCGCGCAAACTTAGGAGGTTGTTCGGGACCCAGTTCAAAGCATTCCCTAACCACCGATGGAGGGGTAAATCCATCAAACATACGAAACCGGATAGTCGTATGTAATGTTTGATCATATGGTTGTTGCATTCATATGCTTGATTAATAAACTTGTTTGATTGTTGTTATGAGTACTATTGCGTAAGGAATATCTCACTAAGCTAGTCATGCTTATACTCCTATAGACTTTTGATATTGCAGGATTATCTTTTGCACCCGAGACCACCTTGATTTCCCGGGTAGAATCCTTATTTTGAGAAGCTTTTGGAGGCAATCTATTTTGAAGTTATAGAGTAGATTTCTTCTAAAATCTTCTAGCTTTAGTTATGTTATATTTAGAACCATGTTATGAATTATCGGGGGAATGCCCCTTAGAAGCTGTAAGACTTTTATTTCAATGAATATATATTAAGTGTTATTTTGCATGTTCCGCTGCCAATGTCTTAAAATGCATTACTCCACCGGTCTCCCTTTGTTGTGAATGTACGCCTTGTACCGATATGGAAGCTTTCGAGTGACTGAGGTAGTCATTCTTGAGTTTTAATATTGCGTACGGCGGGCTGTCACGTTTAGGGTACCCCTGGGGCGTGACATACATGCTATCAAAGAGGATATAGGCTTTTTGGTTTCCTACTTGTATGGTTCCTGCATTCAAGATGGGTGGGTTTCTAATCTTATTGTGCTTCCTATGCATCTATCGTTATCATTTATACTTTATATCTAACATTTTATACTCAATAGATACAAAATAAATAGATATTTATGGATTAAGGCTAACCTATAACTAGGCCACAATCATAGTCCTCTCCGTTGTCTAAGGTAATTAACTCCACTCCTTCCTTCTTGGCTTCTTCATAGAGCCATTGCCCTTCAAGGTTATACTCTTAGCCCATGTATGGATGATGCTGAGTGATTTCCACTTCTTATCTGAGCAGGTCCTCCTGAGGATCTAATAGGTCAATCCGTTATGGAATTCCTTTGAGGACATTCATTAGCAAAATGTCTAGTTTGTTTGCATACAAACAAAGTCGTGGAAGCCTTCTTTAGGAAATCAGGAATCTTCGGTTTATATCACTATAGAAATAGCACTTGTTTTGGAAGGGGGGTATCTCTTCGAATAGTGTGCTTCTTTGCACTTCCAACAAGTTATCGTTGGCTTAGAAACATCTTTCGGTCTACTGACATTTCCCTTAAAGTGGCTAATAGGCTTAAACCTCTTAGAAGGGAAATGGGGGTTTGTTCCCGATTAGAATTTCTTGCCAAACACATACACTTTCTTTTTAGAAGTCCTAGCCTTCCTTTTCTTGGCTCTTGCTCGTTTTACTAACTCTTTGAAGGTGCGAATGTCAAACTCTTTTAACATCATCCTCAAATCTTCATCCAACCCATTAAGAAACACTTACCGTTTCAATTCCTCACTATACTTGTAGGAATTGGGGGCATACTATAGGAGTTGACTAAATTCTATCTTGTACTATTCTATAGTTCTTCCTTTTTTAGATATGTGCAAGAAGTCCGCACTATACCTCATTCTTAAGCTTCCCGAAAAATAGTTCTTTAAAAACTCATTCCAAAACATACCCCAAGTGATGGGTGGTGGTAATTCTTGACTCTTTGATTCCCACTAGATTATGGCATTAAACCTCAACATGTAGGTACCATAGCTTAGTCGAAGGGGGCATTTCATAGGTAGCAAAATATCGCTCTATCTGTGCAAGCCACTCCTCGGCTTTGTCTGGTTTTTCGAAGGCTCCATCAAAGTAGCGGTTGCTTTTGATGAAATATGGAAGTGAAGTTCTATAAGGTCAGGGTAGTGGCGGAGGCGGCAAAGGTGTGGTATGCGATTGAGCATCATGGGGTACAGGTCCATGAACGGATGCTTAGGGTGCTTGCTGAGGGGGTGCTTGTGCCGGTGCTAGAGTTGGCATATTCATGTGTTGTTGCTGGACTAACACATTTAGAAGCTGTTTTAATTGACCAAGCGTGGCTTGTAGATTGCCTTTTGGATTTAGGGGCGGAGCTACAAGAGTTTCTCTTATTGATTTGCTTCATTAGGTGGATTATTCGATGCACGTCTTTTGTCACGCCCCGAGGGGTACCCTAAACGTGGCAGTCCGCCGTACACAATACTAAAGCCTAGGAATGACTACCTTAGTCATGCAAAGGCTTCGATATTATGTACAAGGCGTACATCACAACCAAGGGGACGCATCGGAGTAGCACAATTTACATTGATAATAAATAAGTAACAAGGCAAAGAGAATACTTAATATAAAACATAAGCATATCACAATTCAATTCTTAAGGCATATTCTTCTATTATCTTCAAATAAATATACGTCCCTAATCATATAGGTTATCACATATAAAGAACCTTACAAAATTTCTTCATCGTATGATTCCATATCCTTAATCATCCGTCCATGACTTCCTTAATGTCATGATCCTCAAATTTAATCCACGAATATACCTGTTTCAACAAAATCTATAGGGGTATAAGCTACAACTAGCTTAGTGAGATATTCCTTTTCATTCGCACCATTTTTCAAACAAGTTTATTTATTTAATCACACATATGCTATGCATACAATGCAACAATCACATGATTACGCGAATATATATAGTCATCCGGAAACCATATATAGAACGGATTTACCCCTCCGTATCAAAGGTTAGGGAATCGGGGTTGAAGGTCCTCGACCTTCTACTGCTAGTCCCCAGGTCCTCACCCACAGCGTTCGGTTGGCTCGGCTCCGAACCTAGAGTCGCTTTCCCCGAGCGATTTGGATTCTCCAGGAAGGAACATGGCCCGTGGCACCGCACGATCACAGCCAATCCAACTCTACGCGTAGGAGTAGCAGCCTTCG
The DNA here is from genome assembly GCA_024138025.1 of Combretum micranthum. Lineage (NCBI taxonomy): Eukaryota > Viridiplantae > Streptophyta > Magnoliopsida > Myrtales > Combretaceae > Combretum > Combretum micranthum. Next base: position 37,854 of record JAMXBD010002733.1, on the reverse strand, counting down.
AAATAGATGTGACTCGATGGATGCTATGCGTGAACGTTTTATTGTTCTTAGGTCAAACCTTATTAAGGTTTATTAGGGGCGATCAATCAATTTAGCAACAATAAACAATCATACAAGTAAGTAAACAAAATTATTTAACAAGCAGATCGAAGTTGCGATATTCTTAATTCTCAATTCACGCAAAACATAGAATCATATATATATATATACGCATAATCCCGAAATCCCCAAATATATTTGTTTTTATCTTTTCTTAGTATACTAATGCTACTATTACAAGCACAAGCAAGTAACGAAATTAGAAGGAATAACTCACTCGTCCATTTCGCTATCTTCTTAGTCGTAGAAATCCTCGGGTAGGGTATTCTCGTATCCTTCGTCACCTAGACAAAAGAAATACCCGGGATAAGTCTTTCATGAATTTCTATTCTTGGAGATTCTAAACTTTACTTAAAATCGCGGTAAAATCGTATAAGAAGAAATTCCAACTTAAAATGGCCATAACTTGCTCATTTTAACTCGGAATTTCGCATATGATATACCGTTTTCTACCTATTCGAAAAGTTCTATCCATTTCTAAACTTATCTTGGTCATAAAAGGTCATTTGGGTTCCGAAAACGTCAGGTACATTTAAAACGAATTTTCTAAACTTTTGCAAAAATCCATTTTCTAACTCAACTTCATTTTAAAGAAAATCCTTTTGTAACAATATAAATATATATTTGATAAACACTTTTGAATATATAGGTATGCTCACTTTATATGCAAAAATCCTAATGGTAGTGTCTCAACAATTTATTTCATAAAACAATTCATTTAAACTTTAACTTTGAAATTTTCTTTTCAAGTATTTAAAGAAACTTTATATTTTTACTAGGTTGTTATAAATGAGTATATTCTTATTTTATTTTCTTTTTCCAAAACAAGTAAATTTTCCTTTTAACCTTAGTTTTTCATAAATTTCGCTTCTAGTGATAAAAGATCTATTTTTATCAAAAAGTATATTAGGTTGTTCAAAACCTTTTTATAATTTTGTATTTAGGATGGTTTTAGAAAATGAATTTTGTCTTCTTATATTCATTTCTAAATATAAGCTTTTGCTTTCCAAAACTTGTTCTTTCATTTCTTTTGAAAAGAATCATTTTTATAAAATCCATTATTATAAATCTTACCTCATTTATATTCCTTTGAAAATTAGTTCCTTCTTTTAGAAATTTGAAAATCATTATTTTTCCTAAGTGGGTTCATAACTTGATGAGTTGATTTTTGTCTTAACTTTGAAAACTAGTTTGTTCCTTAGTTTAGAAAAGAATTTAAGTCTTAAACTTTGATATTAACGATTTATTTTTCTAAAAACTTAGATTACCATAAAATACAAGGAAAATATTTTTTATGTTTTCTTGGTAAAACTATCTTTGTTATTTAAGAAAACTTGAGAAAACTTGTATTATTCTATTTCTAGGTTGTTGATAATAACTTCATGTTTTTGTGGTAAATCATATAATTGGAAACTTAGCTTTGAGTTCATTTAGTAAAACAAGATTCTATTTTTAGACTAGTTGAGACATTAACATTATGCAAATGCAAGTATATGAGCATATAAAATAATAAGAACATAAGAAAATACTAAAAAAATTAATGAGCAAGAAAATAAAATATCAAGCATTGGGAACCTTAGCTTCATCAAGGAATCCCGATCAAGTATTGGAGCCTTAGCTTTATCAAGGCGTCCCGGGACTAAGAATGGACTAGTCCCGAAAGATTTAAAGAGAATAAATAAAAGATTGTTTTGACTTGATATGGACAAGTCTAAGACTAGAAAGACTAGTCTTAATAATCATAAAATAAATAAATTGCATAACTTGAATGTAAAGAAATAACAAATGAGCTTATATGCTCTAAATAAATATATATACATAGTATACATAATTATAATAACAATAATAATAACAACATAATAAATAGGAAGCTTATGTACAAGAACAAAACATGAACATGTTGTTGCTTTTACTACTCATATGAGTTTCAAAACAACACCATAGTCATGTTAAGTTACATGACATGGATGAATAATAGATGGAAGAAATATTTACCTAAGGTATGTAAGAGGTATGAAGATGGTAGTGAATGTATGGTTATGTGGTTATGGAGAGATGGTAGTTGTATTACATAAAAGAGTTTTGGTAGGAGAGATTTTCTTCTTACAAGAAGAGAGTTCTTGTAAGAGTATGGAGAGAGTGTTTAGAGAGAATTTTTGCATAAATTCTTTACTTGAGAAAGGTGTGAAGAAATGAGAGAGGAGAGGTGGTATTTATAGAGTTTTTGGAGTGATTTTTGGATGTAATAAAATAATTTGAAAAGAAAAAATAAATAGATGGATGTGAGAGAGGGGAGGCGTCGGTTTGTGCTTGTAAAGGGGGAAATTGATTTATTTAATTTGTTTTGTGTAATAAAGAAGTAATGTGTAAAGTTTGATGTGATTAAAGGTGTATTGGAAATGAAAAAAGTAAGAAAATAGATATGTAGGTGTAAGAAATAGGTGTAAGAAAAAGTAGAGATAGGTGAATAGTAATGAATAGTAGACTAGACAATTAAAGTACCGGTAGTAATAAAAATACGCGTAATAATACGATATCTGTAATTTTTAGCTACCAAAAAATTCTAAAACTGATATTTTTGGAATCCTTGTATTTTTAAGAGTCTATTGGTATAAATGGAATATTTTTAATATTCCGAGCTCCGGGATACACTTTTCGAGAACCGATCCGGTTTGGGTCCGAAGGTCACTCGAAATTCGCGAATCTGATATTTTTATGTCACCTTACGTTATTACGAACTATTCTAGGCTATTTACTTAATTTCGTTTTCTAGGGTTTGTGTCACGCCCCAATGGGTACCCTAAATGTGATAGTCCGCCACACTCAATATTAAAGCTTAAGTATGACAACCTTAGCCATTCCCAAAAGCTTTTATATTAAGTGTAAGGCGTACTTTCACAACTTTAGAGGACCATATATGGAATTATGAAGTTTAAGGAGATATAGAAACATATTAAGAAAAGAGAATTCACAATAATTATTCATTCATGGCAAAGACCTTACAAACTTAGGGTCAACTCCTTAAATTACTCATCTATTATTTAAAATATTTGCATGCTAATACTAGGCTAAATTTTACCCAAATTTCTAATGTTCAAGAGAGATTACCTGCCCGCATGGTCCACGTGACCTTAACCATAAGTACGGGAACTGCAAAAGATATCTATTGGGTATAAGCTAATAGGCTTAGTGAGAACTATTTCCATAAATAACTTCTTGTAACAAGATTCAATCAAGTTGATTTAATCAAACAAATGTAATGCACAAGCACGTGGCAAACAAGCATATAGTTTTCCGGGAACTATATGTTGAATGGATTTACGCCCTCCATTTGGGGTTTGGTGATACATATCCTCAATTCAAGTAGTTTTAGATAAAAAGTTTTCTTGCTCACGAGCACACATCGTCGAGCGTTCCGAATCTACTTGATTGACCTTGCTTTCGGATCTACCGCCAAGCATATTCCATCTAAGCCGCCAAGCAATCGCTTTCGAATCTCTCACCAAGTGTTGCTTTCGACATGAGCTTACTATCCTTCTCACCCAAGGATAATAACCCAACAATGCAATGTGACTCACTTCGTGGTATGCATGAGTTCATTAATTTATAAAGTCATAACATAATTATTTTCAACTTTATGGCGATCAAGGAATTTCACACAAATCAATATTAAACTAAAACAATCACTTAGAACAATTTTAGCTTCGATATTCTTAGAATTCTTTCAATGAATTATTTTTTATGCATATCGGTTTATCTTTTCCTAACTCTAGTGCAACTAATTTACAAGCAACAAGTATAACATTTAATGGAAAAAACTCACGATGCCATTGTCGTCTATTCCTCTAAGCGGATGAGTCGTCCACACACTCTTAATCGTAATAGTTCTCGGCGTAAAGGAATCCTTCCTCGGGGTCACCTAGCCAAAGAAAATACCCACAATAAGTTTTTCTTGATGATTTTCTTGAATTTTGACAAAACAATGTCAAAGAACGTTAAAGTTAGTATGAAGGAATGTTCCAACTTAAAATGGCCATAACTTGGTCATTTTAACTCGGAATTGCGCATATAATATACCGATTTCTATCTACTAGAAAAGATCTACCCATTTCTAAAATTATTTCCAACAAACAAAGCCATATAGGCTCCGAAACAGTGGCGACAAAATTCACCACGGATTTCCAAGTAAAAACAACTTTGGTTCAAGAAATCAAAATTTGTTTGATAAATACTTAGTTATCTATATAGTTGAAAAATTCTTTTTTTTTTATAACTATATAACTCATATTTAAGCATGCTCAAGTGTCTTGTTGTCCAATTTATTTTCCTTAGGTAAAATAATATCGGTTTGAAGCTTTTTGGAAATTGTTTTTGTAAATTTCTTTGAAATGAATACCTTGCTTTCTTTGTTTTCTAAAAACGTGTTTATGTTGGTTTATTTATCTCTTTCCAAGTAACTTTTGAAAATAAAATTTTCTACTTTCTAGGTTACATTAATAATATGCTATTCTTCATTTTTCTTGTGTAAATTCCTTTGTTTGTTTGTTTTGCAAAAATCCTTACTTGATATTTCTCATTCTTTTTCTCATTTCTCATATTTTTCAAAGATAATCATCCATGCATGAAAAATTTGTTTTCTTTATAAAAACAATGTGGAACAATTAAGAACTTTTTGTAGAAAAACTAGTTTCTATAATCTTATTGACTTCTTCTTGTAATTTGAAAAGAAATAACTTTATTATTTTCAAACCATAAATTTTCTTTGCCTATTTGTTTGCAAAGGTCTTTACTTAAAAATTTCCTTAATTATCCATCTTATTTTCTTCCTTATGAAAAGAACCATTTTTGTCAACAAAAATATTTTCTTTTGAAAAGCAAGGTGGGATAATAAGGATTTAAGTGGCTTCTTAAAGTAAAAGTAGTTTATAAAATTATAGTGGGTTCTTTTTGTAACATGAAAAGGAATGAGTTTATTTTGTGTTGCTTTATAGATTTTATACTTTACATAAACTTATTTCTAAGTGACAAAATTCTTCTTTTTGTTTAAATAAAATTATGGACAACAATCTAAATGAACATGATTATGAGAATAATAATAACCAAAATAACATAAAGCATAATAATAAAATCAAGTATTGGAGTCTTAGCTTTTTCAAGGCTCCCGGGACTAAGAAGTAGACTAGCCCCATAATAAAATAAAATGAAAGAAAGAAAAGCTTGTTTTGACTTGATGAGGACAAGTCTAAGACTAGAGACTAGTATTAAAAACAACTTGGAATAAATAAAATGCATTGAAGTAAATAAATTGCAAGATCATGAGCTTATATGTTCTAAATAGTATATATAGCTATATAGATATAGCAGACAGTTATGAACATAAAAGAAACTTAATTGATCATAAAAGAAACATGAACATAAAGGAATTATAATTATGAAAAAAAACAAAATATGAACCTATTGTTGCTTTCTTAACCTTCATGGTTTTAGAAAACACACACTAAGCTCATACTAAATAGATGAACATGAAGAAAACTTGGAGAATTTTCTTGAAGAAAGCTTACTTAAAGAAAGACTAAAGAGAGCTTTTCTTGTAAGAACTTCTTGGAGAGAATTCTTGAGAGATTTTGAGGAGAGTAATTTTTAGTGTAGAAGTAGTGTGAAAGAAGTGAAAGAGGAGGGGGGTATTTATAGGAAAATGTGGAGGGATTTTTGTGTGATTAAAATAAATGCAAAATTGAAACAAATTGTGGATGTAGAGGAGAGGGGGCGCGCGGCCACTTCTTGTAGAGGGGGATTTGTTTTATTTTTTTGATTTTTTGGAAAGATAAAAGATGTAATATGTAAAGTAGATGTGATGTAAAGTTATGAGAAAGGTAAAAAGTTAAGATTATAGGTTATGTAGAGTGTAAAAATAGGTGTAAGAAAAAGTAAAGATAAAAGAATAGTGTAGAATAGTAATGAATAGTGTAATATAAAGTAGATATGACAATTAAAGTACCGGTAGTAAGAAAATACGCGTATAATAGCCATATCTGTTATTTTTACTTACCGAAAAATTACGAAACCGATATTTTTGGAAAACTTATATTTTTACGAGTCTAACTGTGTATTTGAAATATTTTTACTATTCCGAGCTTCCGGACACGTTTTTCGAGAACTGTGTCCGATGAGGTTCGAAGGACACCCGAATTTCGCGAAACTGAAACTTTTATAAAACCTATGGTTATTACGAACTATTCTAGCTAATTATCCCAACTTCGTTTCTCAGGGCCAAAGAAAACGGCAATGCCGGATTTAGTTGGATACGATAAACTAGGGTTTTGTTGACTTTTAGGGTTCCGTTTGACTTCCGCTTTAGGGTTTTATGCTAAACCGATTCCGACAATTTAGGGGTTTACAGTTTGAAAACGCTGGATTGCCGGATCTTAACCACTAGGGTTCGTTATAGGCTTGTTGACTTTTAGGGTTCCGTTTTGATTTCCGATTTTACTGAGTTATTCGTAAGATTGTATAATTTTTGAGTTTAGATCGTTTTATATTTCTAGCTCGACGTCTATGGTCTATCTTATTTTATTCGTGATTATTTATTTGTTTTTAGTTATCGGGATCGTTTAACCGAGTCTAGGTTTATGAGTTGACTCAGTTTGACTTTTTGTTGAAAAATTGGATTTTGTGATTCTGAAATTTTACTGAAGGATTTAGGATTTTATCATCTTGTTGTTAACCGGTATTTGGATCTATCGTTTCGATTCGCATTTTAGGAATTGGGTAGATTATTTAATCGACGTACGGACGTTGATTATATCGGTAATTGGACTTTATATTTCGTTTCAAGGGTTCTCGTTTTCTCAAGATTGAGAAAACTCGTTTTTGTTCTTATTTGGAATTAAGTTTTAACTTGGTTCGAGTTTTAGGGTTTCGTTTTCGGTATTTGACTCGGTCTAGAATTGAGTTTTAATCTCAAGTTGATTTTTCGGGTTTTTGATATTTATACTTCTAGAATTATTTTTAAGGATTATGAAAACTTTTGGGGGTTTACATCTTTCTCTTGCTCTTCTCCTTCTAGGTTGGCTATTTAAATTTTAGTTACATAAGTTCCACTTATTAAGTCTTTTACTTATTGAGTTGCACAAATTACGGAAATTGTGATGATTCTATCTTATAGAAAAATACATTATATTCACAAAAGAAATTCAAGTATCCAAATGAGGAAATAGAAATTGTTGAAATTAAAATACTTCATCAAATCAAAAGCATTTAAGAGTAGAAAAACCCGTACATAGAGGAAATCAAAGCTTACAAAATTCAAAACATAATAACATAAAAACACATTTCCGAGAACATAAAATAAACTTATAATCGATCATCTTATATCCTAGGTCGATTTGGTTATGGAATTTGTTGTGGACATATGGGATTTGCTTGGGTGGATCTTTCCTTCTTCGATCATCTGTCATAAGGAGGGGGTCATGCCGCGGTGATCAGGGCTAGGAGTCATCCTGGGCCTCTTAGCTTGTCTTAGGTAGCTTCGAATTGTCATCCTTTTTCTTTTATTGGAGGGTTGGTCCCTTGACGTTGTCACACCCCGAAGGGTACCCTAAACATGGCAGTCCACCGTACACAATATTAAAGCCTAAGAATGACCGCCTCAGTCATGCAAAGGCTTCCATACTATGTACAAGGCGCCTAACACATGGAGGAGACACATTGGAGTGATACATTTTATATTGATACAACTTGAGTAACAAAGTAAAGGAAATACAACTCACTATATTTCAACTACAATTCATCCACAAATTTCTCTACACAAACTATTACAAGACAATTCATAACACCTAGCAAATAACTTCAAGCATTCTTATTCCTTATTGGAATCCCAAAGTCATTCTCGGCTCTACTCATCTTGGTCCCCACTTAGCACTCTTGAGATAACATGTTTAATCAAACATCTATTAGGGTATAAGCTATACTAGCTTAGTGAGTAAGAACTTCCAATATCACATTTATAACACATCATACAAACAAGTGATTAGTCAGACAAGTGATATACATCAAACATATGGATTCAACAAATATATGACCAGCCGGAAATCATATGTGGATGGACTTGCACCCTCCATCCCGGGTTAGCAGATTAAAAAATCCTACGGTGTCGTTTAAGCTTACGGCCAACTGAACTATAAATTTGTTTGAGGACAATGATTAACCAACTTTACACCGTTTAAGATCACGGGAAACTGAACAAATGCTAATGCTCCATCCCCATCGTGATATGAATGAGTTTAATTTCATCTTCAATTCCAAATAATCAATTATACCGATTCTTTTAAGTGATCAATCAATAATCGTAGACATTCAATTCTAATTCATCTATACAAGCAATAGTTAATCACCCGGCTTCGATATTCTTATATTCCATTTCTCACATCAATAATAAGCATACATAGTCCCCATTCGTCCCCATCATGCATATTCGTTTTATCTTTACCAAATATCTAGTGCAACTATTATTACAATCACATACAATAAATGAAATCGGAAGTAATACTCACTCGGCCATTGGATCACTGGTCTCTTAGTCCAATTAATCTGGTGGTAAGGAATCGTCGATATCGAAGTCACCTAAAAAGGAAGAAACACCCTAATAAGCATTTCATCACTTAACTAGTCCAAGCTATCTCGTACAAACTATCAAATTCATAATTCTCATCCTAGGCGAAATTCCAAATTAAAACGGCCATAACTTGGTCATTTTAACTCGGAATTTAGAAAATTATATATCGATTTCTATCTAGTTCGAAAGATATATCTATTTCTAATATTATTTTCAAGTTTTGAAAATATTTAGGTCACGAAATATTCTGATCCAGTAGCAAATTCCAATTCGGAAAAATAGTTTTGTAAATGTTTGTAATGTTCCTACTATATAGATTAACTATACATGCAATATTGATGATTTCCTATTATGAATGGCATGTTATGAGCTTGAAGTATGCATGCTTTTGACAATATTTACAAAAAGGAATTTTAGAAACTTTTTATTTGTAAGACTCCATAGCTATTTACTTTTAAGAGAACTAGTTTCCTAACTTTGATAATTTCTATTTGTTTTGGATTTATTCCTTAAGAAAATATAATTATCCTTGCTAAAATTGAGTCTTCATTATATTTATTACTTATGACCTTCATTTCTACATAAAAATTCCCATTTTACAACTTGTAAACATGTTTTCAAATAGGAGTTATTCTAAAATCTGAATTTTGAAAAATTAGATTTTGAGTGATTCCTTTAAGTAAAAATCATTTGATACTTAGAAAATTAAGGCTCAACCATGCCTAGCCACTAAGGACTTCATTTCTTTGATAAAACATCTAATTTGAGTTTGAAAAATATGGGTTTTCATGCCATTACTCCATTGTTACGAATTTCTTAAAATGACAACAACTCAAATTTTCCTACTTTATTTCTATAATGCATCATGCATATATGTATTACCTACAAGCTATTGTTATGAAGGTTATGAGATGATCTACCTATATGTATACATATAGTACTAAGAATTCTTTTTGAAAGTAGATGTTTAAATAGGTGGTTTGCCTAAGTATGAATTTTACAAAATTTTTTAGAATGAAAACATTATTTAACTTATTCTTGGAAACCATTTGTTGTTCTAAGATTATATTTTGATAAACCTCTCTTATCCTTGTGAAAACTTGGTCTTTGTTATATATATTCTCTAGGACTTCCATTTTCCTATAAAAATTATCATTTTAGCATTTGGAAATGGGTGTTTAAATGGTGGCTATTTTCAAATCCAAATTTTGAAAAATTCATTTGAGTTCATTTTTTTTTTTGCAAAACTCATTTAGTCTTTCAAAAACCATTTCCTAATCAAACCTACCCCTTAAGGCTTCCATTTCCTAAATAAAAACTTTGTTTTGAAGTTGAAAAATGAGTTTTTAAAATTGGTCTTGGTTGAAATCCGAATTTACCAAATTTATTTTTGGACATTTCTTTTGATAAAATCCATCTAGACTTAGGAAAAATCATCCTTTACATATCCTATCTTAAGATCCTCCATTTCTTAAATAAAAACTTCATTTTTGAGTTGTAAAACATGTTTTTTAAACTATGCCTTGGCCAAATCCGAAAATAAAATTTTGTTTTGAAAATTAATCTTTGAAGATCAGCTTTAAATCATATAAAATAAAGTCTTGATGATATAATACTTAAGCCTTCATTATCTCAAGTAAAAATTTCATTTTGACACTTAGAAAGTGGTTTTTTAATAGGGGTCTTGCCGAAATATGAATTTCACATTTTTGTTTGAGTTAAAAACCAAGATCTACACTTAATATGAATATAAATATAAAAGAAATCCATGGTAGTAAACTATAAACTCATGGATCTAAACTTTACTCATCAAAATCATTTATTCATGTTATCTATTCCCTAAGCCCTTCATTTTAAATGAAAAATATACATTTTGGAGTTGAAAAATAACTTTTCTAGATATGGTTTCTTTTTTATCTGAATTTTCAAAAATGATTTTTACTGAAAATAAAATAGATCTTGGGCTTTCTAAAACTTTCCTACTATTATCATGCTACTACAAGTTATTTATGAACATAAAACAAAGTCTAATGCATTTATGAACTCAAAATACTAGATCTAGTTTACTATACTAGTTATAAATGCATGAACACTAAGATAGTTATGTAAATGATGAATATATACATAAATCATTAGCAATAACAAAATAATAACTCAAATAACAAGATCTAAAGCATAAACAAAAATCAAAGCTACAAAAAGTTAGATCTATAAAATATAACTACTTTTAGCAAGAAAATAATAATGATACAAGATAATAATCATGGAGAAGAGAAGTGTTTCATTTTTGGCATCATCACCCTTAGCTTTTAAGCTTATGGAAGGTCATTTGATGCATGAAACTTTCACTATACTTTACCTATATTATCTATGGAAGCTTTAAGAAGAAAGTTTACTTAAAAATCTTCAAGAATGAAGTGTGAAAGCAAGGTTTAGAAATGAGGGCAGTTTGTGTTCTTGCAAGAACAAGAACAAAAGAAGAAAGAAAGAGAGGAAAAAGAGAGAAAAAGAGAGAGTAAATGAGATAGGGTTTCAAAGGAATGAAAAGAAGTAAATGAGAGGCATTAAATGGAGAGAGAGGGGTGTATTAATTGAAAGGAAAAAATAAAACAAGGCAGCAAATTAGGGGTGCTGCACGTGAAAGTAAAGAGGAGAGAGAAAGGGAATTTAGTTGGTTTTCAACTTGAAATTGTAATGTGTAATTAATGTGTATGCGTTGCTTCTTTAAGAAGGATTGAAATAGATTTATTTTAGTCAAATTGTGAGTAAATCAAAGGACAAGGGCAGCAAAAAGAAGACAAATTTTCTGCCATGAAGTGTGGAACAAAGTGTAGAAACATTAAAGTGAAAAAGAAGTGATGTGTAAAAGTTGAATTTAAAAGTATGGGTTGTAAGAGTATTTTCTTAATAAAATAAAATGAAAATAGAAAATTCATTCCAAATATTTGTAGCAGATTTTTCATAATAAAAATAACATAATTAATTTATTTATTTTAGTGAATTATCAAATAAGTTACTAATATGATCAAAATACGCGAATATGAGTTATAGTTGATATTTTTATAACACAAAAAATTATAAAAATTATTTTATGAGATAAAAATATTTTTCAAATATTTTCCAACTATTAAACTAATTTATTTTATTTTTAATATTAGGTCTTAAATAGAAACTAATCTCGTAAAAACCCAAAACTAACTAAAATTTAGAAAAAAATTTCTATAATATATAAAATATTTATCTAAAAATATAAGAGTTTATAAGAACAATAAAATTGTGTAATGAAATAGAAGTGGATAGTGCAAAAGACTAATTAATTACCGGTAATAATGAAATACGAATAAAATAAAAAAATCAGATATTTCTAGTTATCGAAAAATCATAAAACTGATATTTTTAAAATCCTTATGAAAATACGAGTCTAATGGTACTAATGGTATATTTTTGATATCTTGAGCCTTGAGACATGCTTTTCGAAATTTGTATCCGAACATGTTCGAAATAGGTCAAAAATTTACCAATCTGATATTTTTAAGCAAACTTATATTACTACGAACTATTATACACACTTAAACTACACCTCGGCCTCGAAGGTTAAGGATGTGAGATTGCTAGACTTAAACTACTATATTCCACTTAGGGTTTCCGTATGATTTTCTGGTTTAGATCTTTGCCAATTTGGAAACTGATATTTTATGTTTATACAACATATTTAATTTGAGAAATTTATTTTAAATTTTATTTTTGTAAGTATTTAATATCTCTTAACATTTTAGGAATTCTTGAATTGAGTTTTATTTCTGAAAGTTTCATTGTTATTTGCTTTTTAATAATTTATTTTTGGATTATATATTACCTGATTTTACAATTCAGAGTTGAGTATGGAATTTGTCGTACGTAGTGATTTTGAATTTGAAGACTATTGAGTTTTTATTTTATTTTTAAGGAATCTTATTTTCTCAAGATTAAGAAATTTCTAGATTCGTTCGTGATTTAGGACTAGTCGAAGTTCGGTTTAAATTTGGAGTCATTTTTTTAGAGTTTAACTTCGATGTTTATTTTGGAATTATTTATTGAAATTTTCCGGGGCTTACAGACGTGATAGGTTCTCCTTGCTCATGGGTTATTTGTGGTGCATGTTTTCCATCGGATTCCTCCATCATCACATCATTGGTTTGATCTCTCAACATAAGAGTATGACGTCGGCTCCTATTTGGGGCACTTGTATTCGGGGTTGGGTTGACAGGCCATCTGGAATCATGGTTAACTTCATGGTGGTTGGAAACATTGTTATCCCATTGGTGATTTGCTTGTGGCATTTTGGGTTATGTTCCTCAGTTTTCTTCCTCTTCTCTTTCCATTTCTTCCTCTCCTCCTTCCATATTTTTCTTCTAATATGACTTGTTCACCCCTTTCTTCATTTGGTGATGGTGGTGGAGGTGGGTCATCGAGATACGACAGCAAATTTCGATAAACTCTGTACCAAAAGAAGTAAGATTCTTCATCTGCTCGACCTCAGTCGGTATTGTCAGTTAGCTCGTCATAGGCATAGATGTACATCGGGCCTATAGAGTTCCAAGTTCGAAAGTCGGGGAAAACTGGATGTCCATCATTTTGGAAAATGAACGTAGCTTCTTAAAGCATAGGAGTGTTGTTGTAATAACACATAAGCTATTCTATGTCGTATATAACCTCCATATCAGTCTAGTTGGTGGCATCATATCTTAACCCATCAATCACATAATCCCATATAGTGTCACAGAGTCCTCTTCTCCACATATTATACATTTCTCAAGCAGACCTAGGTTATCCTACCAGGGCAAATTCTTCACATATCATTCTTACTTTCAACCGATAGTCCACAAAGGTCTCATTACTTCTCATATTAAGATAATGGGCCTTAGCTCTAACCTCACGAAGGGTAAGCTATAAAAGACAAGGGAGGTCATTAATTCCTTTTAGAAAATTCTAAGCTTGTCTAACTTATCTAGATCTATGCCTTTGTCTACTTAATTTTTAACTTATCTACTCTTTTCTTTTCTAGATTTATTCATATTACCTTTATTCCTTTAAACCTGTTACTCTGATACCAACATAAGCTCCCACGCCCCGAAGGGTACTGTAAACGTGGTAGTCCACCACATATAATATCAAGACTTAAGAATGACTACCTTAGTCATGTGAAAGTCTCGATATTACATATAAGGCGTACAACACGGTAATAGGAGATGCTTTTAAGAAGTGTGGTTTAAGCAAGTAATAATGAACATACAAGAGTTCGCTAAATCTCTAGGGATCTCATAAAAGTTACTAGTCTTTACAAATAACTTAAACACTTCATGAAAAGATTTTAAAGGAATTCTAACCTAGACCTTCAAGTAGATTTCCTCCTAAATCTCCCAAAAGAAAACTTACGTGGATATGGTGAGACCTTAGGTATAAGAACAAATGTTATTGTGTATACAAATATGTATAGGGATGGAAGCTTTACGAGCTTAGTGAGAATAAACACTATAGTCATACTTAGAACAAAACAATAACTAAGTTATTAAACAAGCAAGTGAAATGCAACAAACATGTGAGCACACAAGATATATGATTTTCAGGGAATCATATATTGAATGAATTTATGCCCTTCATTCAAGGTTAGGTATTACGGCCAATTGCAACCAACATTTCTTTAAAATCCATTTTTATAGATCTTACCGCCTACTATTTGCCATAAAAAACGTATAGATCTTACTGGCTCCCACTCGCCATAAAAAACATGTCTTATTATGTAAGTAGTAAGAAATGGTAGATGGTTTATGTGTAGTGAAGTTTTAGGAAAGAATGAATGGAAGAGAGTTTTGGAGAGGATTTGTGGAGAGAGAAGTTGTGGAGAAAATTTGGAAGAGTTTTGTTGTGTAATTTGAGTGTGTGAAATAAATAGAGGGAGAGAGAGTATTTATAAAGTTTTGTGGAGAGACATTAGATGTAATAAAATAAATCGAAAAAGAAAATAAAATAGAGAGGAGAGGGAGAGGGTATGGCTAGTGCATGAGGGGGGAAGAGAGGGAGAGAGATTTTATTTTATTTTTGTTTTTTTGTAATAAAAAGTAATTAAGATGTGAAGTATGGTTGATGCAAAGTTGTATTGGAAATGTAAAAAGTAGAAAAATAGGTATGTAGGTAGTAAGAATAGGTTGCAAGATAAATTAGAGATAGATGAATAGTAGGATGGGACAATGAATAATAAACAAGATGAATAATACACTAATAGTAAAAAAAATACGCGTATAAATGCAATATCTATTATTCTTAGCTACCGAAAAATTACAAAACTGATATTTTAGAAATCCTTGTATTATTTCGGACTTAATGATGTTATCGGAATATTTTTACTATTTCGAGCCCTAAGACACACTTTTCAAGAGATGATTCCATTCTGATTCGAAATACACTAAAAATTTGCGAATCTGATATTTTTAAGCTTTATTATATTATTATCAACTATTATCCAAGATTAATTCATTTTCGTTGTTTAAGGTTTAAGAACATGGGATTGCCAGATGTAAACACTAGGATTTGTTCTAGCATTTTGTTGACTTTTTAGGGTTTCTGGTTGACCTTTAATTGTAAGATTAAGCATAAATTTTAACAAAATTTCAAGAGTTTGCACTTATTTTATGGTTTATAATTGAGTAGTTTTGAGAAGAATACTCATAATTGAAGAATTCCTATGAAAAATAATTATTAGGATAAACGTTTAATGAATCATGTTGATATGATGGAGTAAGCCTGTTGTAAAGTAATATGGTTGTTATTGCTATCTTAATTGTTGCAGTGTCCTAGTGCAATTGCAGATTACTGTAGTTTAGCTGTTAGAATTAGACTCAATATACATAATTTAATCAATTATTTGGAAAGCTAGATAATGGGAGGATTAATAATGCATTAATGTTTGAAATTGTTCCTTGAGGAGACGAACCTATATTTTACTCTATGGTACTAAAAAGATAGGTACACTTGTTTGTAGAGACCGAGTTAGAGTAGAAGATTAAGATTATAAATTGTAAAACTCGAAAGCCTACAAAAGAGGTAATCTACGTTTTGGCATCGTTGCTGGGGAACAACATCATAACTAGGAAAATTAGGATTCATGTTCTTTTGGCATTTGTTTTTGTTGTTATCTTATCTAAGATTTTGTGCTCACATTTACTTTTGTGCTGATTTGTAGTTTATGACCCGAAGTCACTCGTTTGGATTAACATACTTTAATTCAAAACCCAAGAAGACTGTCAAAAAGAACTTAAGGAAAATTAGAGAGATTTTGCATAAATCACCAAGTAGAGTCAGAGACGAGAAACCAGAGTCTTTTAAGGATGGAAAATGTAGTTGGAGACCCTCCAATAGTTGTTGGTGCATTGAACCCGAATGGTGGAGTGGCGCAAGTTCAACCATTTAATATGAACTCACCATTACCCATGGGAATGGGAATGAAGTGCCCCCGAAGAATGAGCTAGGAGTCAATCCACCTATAGCTCAAAGGACGATGTTGGATTATTGTAGGCCTAACTTAGATGGGGTTAGTACTAGCATTGCTCGGCCTAGAGTTCAAGCAAACACCTTTAAGATAAAAGCCGATCGTTATTCAGATGATCTAGCAGTGTGTCTAGTTTAACGGGTTCTATGACAAAGATCTAAATACCTACTTGCAGCAATTTCTAGAAATTTGCGAAACATTCAAGATAAGTGGTGTTTTAGAAGATGCCATTTGACTTAGGTTATTTCCATTCTCTTGGGGGACCAATGCTAAATAGTGGCTTAACTCCATGCTAAGGAACTCCATTAACACTTGGTAAGAGATGGCAAAGTTGTTCATGAGGAAATATTTTCCACCATCAATAACAACCAAGTTAAGAGTAGATATCTCTTCTTTTGGGCAGATGGATTTAGAGACACCACATAAGGTATCAAAGAGATGAAAGGATCTATTTAGGAAATGCCCCCATCATGGCCTCATAGAGTGGCACCAGGTTTAGACCTTTCGCAAATACAACCAAGCAACTCATTAATGCGGCTGCTGGTAGGAGCCTAAACCATAAATTAGCCAAGTAATGCATCCAACTATTTGAAGATATGGCCAATGACCACCATCACTGGTCATCTGTGAGAGCTAAAGAGAAAAGGCCAACAATAAAATATGAGTTGGATGCCACTTTTACTTTAGCACATAAGGTAGAGGTGCTAATGAGGAAGCTTGATAGCATAACCATAGGTTAGAACAAAGCCTTAGCAGTGGTGGATTCTGATTTAGCAATTTCATCATAAGCTAATTAAGTGGTGTGCATAAACTACATAGGGAACTTAGTCAGATTAAGGAACCCTTTCAGCAACACGTATAATCCAAATTGGAGGAACCACCCTAACTTCAAATGGAGCAATAACATAGACTAAAGCTCTAACATGCAACCTCCTAGATTTTAGAGACAAGTGCCTTACCCTCAGAACAAGTCGTTGTCTATTGAGGACATGTTGGCTCAATACATTGAGGCTTCATGGAATTTCCACCAAGCTATAGAAACAACCTTAAGGAATTAAAGAACATCTATATATACTCTGGAAAATCAACTTGGACAGATTTCCAAGATGCCTTCACAAAGTGCTTCTGGGTCTTTATTGAGTAATACTAAGACAAATCCTAAGAAGCAAGTTAAGGCTATGACTCTTTGAAGTATGAATAAATTACAAGCCCCACAAGGGACTCAGGAAAGGAAGAAGGAAGTTGAGATAGAAATTAAGGAGCAAGTGAGGAAAAATGAGAAATTAGATGGAAAGGACTTGCCTCCTTTGTCAAAGGAATATCTAATGAACCAAGGGTAGTTATAATCTTATTTTGATGAGAAAATGTATTGAACAAATGTTCCATAACTTAGTTAAGCTACATCGAATAAGAAAAAATTGTTTTTTATATGTTTAAACTTTAATGTGCATATATGTGTTCATGTTATGTTTATAGGTGTGTTGTTCTCTACAAATTGTGCAAGAACAAATTGTCCTGTCTTAGTCTTGATCACAGACTTCATTGAGGGCTCAATTGGTCCAATCGAAGTGTAAATCCAAGGCATGACGAGTGGAACAAAAAAAAAATGCATAGACTTGGTCATAGGTCACGTCAATGGCTTGACAAGTTTAACACCAGGCACAACATGTATAAAACTAAGGCTTAATGAGCACATACTTAGCCGTAGGGTAAATTGAGGCGCAATGAGTTTAGGACATGACAAGTTTAGGGTGTGATAGTTAAAAAAAAGAAACGTTGCAGACTTTCGAATTCGATTGTTGGAGGTCCTTTTGGGGGAAAACGACTATGTTTTTAAAGTTGATATATATAGAATGTTTTGAGGTGATTTTTAGTAGGGAGAGAAGAGAGTAGAGATTAACTTGCATAAAATTATGTAAAAATACTCTCTATGCGTATTTGTTTTTTGTTAAGTGAATAGTATCGTTTGTGAGATTAGTGAGCTAATTTTTAAGGCACTATTCAGCTGTCGCGCCCGGAGGGTATCTAAACATGGTAATCCACCGCATATAATATCAAAGCCATGAATGACGACCTTAGTCATGCAGGAGCTTCGATATCACATGTAAGGCGTGTTTTTCAAGATAGTAGGAGACTCACAGGGGTTACGTTTAAGCAGACAATAAAAGCATGCAAGAACTTATATTGGTTCACTAGAATAAAAGTTTCTTACAACTTCTTAGGGGCATTCCCCCATTCTAATAATCTTCTTCAACTAAGCCATCATGAAAGTATACATAATTATAACATAAGCCTAATATAGAGATTTTTCTTAGAAGTCTACATACAAAACTAAATACATATAAACTTCTCTCAAAAACTCCTAGCAGCTTTGGCTCATACCTGACAAAAGAGGCTCCTTGGTGCTAACCACAAGTAATCGTTTTGTAATAAAAAGCTATAGGGGTATAAGCAAAACTAGCATAGTAAGATAACTTCCATCTACAAAACATTTCGATAAAACACTCAAGTATTTAGACAATCATATGAGAATGCATCAATCACATGAGCAAAAAAAATACACACGATTAACCAGAAACCATGTGTAGCATGTATTTTACGCCCTTCATGTCGAGGGTTGGGTGGTTATTAGCCCATACGATCATCAAGACTTGTAGACTTACCGGCTCCTACTTGCCCTGTAGACTTCTGGCTCCTACTTGCCCATGTAGACTTTCTGGCTCCTATTAGCCACCACTACAACTCTTTGTTTCTCCACACGAAAATAGTAGTGAAAATAAATGTGACCCATAAATATGATATGCACGAATCGTTTTCAATATAGGATTATTTCATTATGTGTCGAGTTCAAGTTAAAGGTGATCAAAACAATATTTATCATATCATTGCAAGAAAACATAAATTATTCATCACTTCCTCTCTCGATATTCTTAACTTTTATTCAATCAATCATTAATCCACAACTGTCACGCCCCAAGGGGTACCCTAAACGTAATAGTCCGCCACGCTCAATATTAAAGCTTAAGTATGACAACCTTAGTCATTCCTCTAAGCTTTGACCTTAAGTGTAAGGCGTGCTCTCACAAATTTAAAGGATCATATATAGAATTATGAAGCTTAAGGAGATATAATAACAAATTAAGAAAAGAGGATTCATAATATTCATTTATTTATAATACTGATCTTACAAACTTAGGGACATTCCCCAGCCTTAAATCTATTACAAGAATGTTTCTGCATCTTATCCAATACTAAAGTTTATCTAAAAAATAAAATTCCTTAACCAAAAAGAAAATACCTGACTGCAGGTTCCTCGTGGCCTCACCACAAATAAGAGAATGGAAAAAGATATCTATAGGGATATAAGCTAATAGGCTTAGTGAGAGCTATTTCCATAAATGGCTTCTTGAAGTGAAAATTCAAACAAGTTATTTAAGCAAACATATGAGATGTAACATATACGTGGGCAAACAAGGCATATAGTTTTCCAGGAACTATATGTTGAATGGATTTACACCCTCTATTCGGGGTTTGGTGATACATACCCTTAAAACAAATAGTTTTAGTTAAAAAAATTTCTACTTTTGATCAATATCCTTAAGCAGCATAAGTCTACTTGAATTAAGCCTTGCTTTCGGACTATCTACTAAGCATTTTCTCCATGTCGCCAAGCAATTGCTTTCGGTCAGTCCGCCAAGTGTTGCTTTCGACCTAAACTACCATCCTTCTTACCCAAGGATAATAGCCCGATGCAATGTGACTCACTTCGTGGTATGCATGAACCAATTTATTTGTGATTTCATAGCATCATTATTATCAAAGTTAAGGCGATCATAGTATTTCAGACAAATCAAGTATTATACTAAAACAATCATTAAATCAATTCCGGCCTTATTATTCTCAAAATCCTTTCAACCAATTATCTTACATACATATCAATTTGTCTTTCCTTAGTTCTAATGCGACTAGATTACAAGCACAATCAAGTAAAGTATTTTACAGAAATAAACTCACGATGCCATGTCGATGATTCTCTAGCGGATGAGTTGCTCACACACTTCACTTAATCGAAATAGTCTTCGAGATA
Organism: Combretum micranthum; assembly: GCA_024138025.1. Taxonomy (NCBI): domain Eukaryota; kingdom Viridiplantae; phylum Streptophyta; class Magnoliopsida; order Myrtales; family Combretaceae; genus Combretum; species Combretum micranthum. The sequence continues at coordinate 17,529 of JAMXBD010002733.1, read as the reverse complement.
TAGGTATCCTTCCTTGGAATCACTAGTCTAAGAAAATACCCAAAATGAGTATTTCTTGATGATTTTCTTGAATTTTGACCAAAAAAATGTCATGAGAACATTAAAGTTCGTATAAAAGAGAATTCTAATTTAAAACGGTCATAATTTGGTTATTTTAACTCGGAATTGCGCATATAATATATCGATTTCTACCTACTCAAAAAGATCTACCCATTTTCAAAACTATTTTCATCAAACTAAATCATATAGGCCTCGAAACAGTGGCGATAAAATTCACCATGAATTTTCTAACTCAAAAACAATTTTGGTTCAATCATTCAAAATTTGTTTGATAAATACTTAGTTATCTATATAGTTGAAAAATTCTCTTTTTTTAGTTACTTAGCTCATGCTCAAGTGCTTGTTGTCCATTCATGTTTCTTGAGTAAAACAATATCAATTAAAAGTTTAGAAAACTATAGTTTACAAGAAATTCATTTTGTAAATTGTTTTGGAATGAATATTTTGATTCCTTTTTGTTTCCAAAGAATTGCTTTATGATTGACTTGTTATATTTTTCCTAAATGACTTTTCGAAAAGAAATTTTCTTCTTCTTCCAAGTGCTACTCTTCCTATCTATGTTCTATACAATCTTTCTTTAACTATTTATTTGAAAAGATCCAAACTTGAAAATTCTTACTTCTTGCTTCTAAGGTTTTCGTTATGTCAAGTTCTTATAAAAATCATTTTTGTATTAAAATCATTTTTCTCTTTGGAAAACCAAGTGATATAGAAAGGCTTTTCAAAACAAGAATAGTTTCAAAAATTGTAGTGAGTTCTTCTTAAAACTTGGAAAGGAATAACTTTTACTTTTGTTGAACCATAGATTTTAAATTTCATATAAACCTATTCTTAAATGACAAAATCTCCTTTTCATCAAGTATTCTTAGAGTTTGAAAAAATTTGGACAACACTTTTAATGGGCATGATTTATGAGAAATAATAATAACAAGTAAAAATAACATAAATATTAAATAAGGTCAAGTATTGGGAGTCTTAGCTTCTTCAAAGCTCCCAGGACTAAGACGTAGACTAGTCTCAAAAGAAAAATATAATGGAAGAAAGAAAAATTTGTTTTGACTTGATGAGGACAAGTCTAAGACCAGAGAATAGTCTTAAAATAACAAGGAATAAATAAATTATGATGGAATAAATAAATAAATAAATTGCAAGTGAGCTTATATGCTCTAAAGAATATGTATATATTTATATAGATACATAATAATACTTAGATAAAATAACAACAACAAGTACAAAATAAAACAATATAAACATAATGAATTTTCATGAACAAGAATATATGAACATAGTGTAGCTTCCATAACACTTAGTCTTTGGAAACTCACACGATGGTCATGTAAAGTTACATGACATGAGGAGAAGAAAAATAATAAAAAAGTTTACCTAAAGAAGGTTTTGGTAGTGTTATGTGGTTATGGGTTTTTTTATAGGTAGAAAGTGGTTTTGTGATTATTTTGAGAGTTTTGGAAGGATATTTGGAGAGAGTTTTGAGAGGAGAATTCGAGAGAGTTTTTTTAGAGAATTTGTGAGTAGTAACTGTGTGAAAGAAGTGAAAGAGGAGGGGGCGTTTATAGGAAAATATGGAGTGATTTTTGTGTGATTAAAATAAAAGAAAAATAAAACAAATTTGAGAGATGCATAAGGGGGGGGGGGGGGGGGGGGGGGGCATGTTGTGTGGAGGGAGAGAGAGAGTGTTTTGTGTTCTATTTTGTTAATTAAATGAAGTAATAAATAATGTAGATGTGAAATAAAGTTATGGGAAAGGTAAAAGTAAATATTTAGGTTATGGTGTTTGTAAGAGTAGGTGTAAGAAAAAGTAGAGATAAAAGAATAGTATAGAATAGTAGTGAATAGTGTAATATAAAGTAGATATGACTAATAAAATACCGGTAGTAAGAAAATACGCATAATTGTGATATCTATTATTTTTACTTACCGAAAAATTATAAAACTGATATTTTTGAAAACCTTATATTTTTATGAGTCTAATGGTATATTTGGAATATTTTTACTATTCCGAGCCCCGTGACATGTTTTTCAAGAACTGTATCCGATCGGGTTCGAAACAAGTCGCGGTTTCACTAATCTAATCTTTTTAAGCTTCCTTAGATAATTACGAACTATTCTACATACTAAAATTTTACTTACTTCCTCAGAGTTGCTTATTCAGGATTGCCAAACTTTAAGCTATTATATCTAACTAGGTTTTGTTGACTTTTGAGTTCTAGTTGACTTCCAGATTAGGGTTTTAAACTAAACCGATTCCAAAAATTTGAGAGTTTACAACAACATTTTCTCATTTATCTTTTTCTTTATTTTCTAATGCTACTACTTATAAGCACAAACAAGGAAATGCAACTAGTAAAGGATTAACTCACTCCATGACGATCGCTCCTAGTCGAAGTAGTCTTCCGAGAAAGCGATATCGGTTCCTTCTTCACCTAAACAAGATGAAATACCCAAATGAGTCTTTCATAGAATTTCTACTTTTGGAGATTCCAAAATCTATCTTGAATTCGCGGTAAAATCGAAATGCAGGAAATTCTAACTTAAAATGGTCATAACTTGGTTATTTTAACTCAGAATTTCGCATATTATATACCATTTTCTACCTACTCGAAAATATCTATCTATTTCTAAAACCATTTTCATCAAACTAAGTCGTTTGAGCTCCAAAATAGTGGTGATCAGATTTACCACGAATTTTACAAAACTTGGTTCCTTCTTTCATAAAAACTCATATCGAAGAGATAGATATAATATAGTTTGTAAAACCGTTGAAATGTATTTATATATGATTTATTGACTCATATCAAATGTATGAAATTAATGAAGTTGTCTCAATCATTAATTTTTGGTAAAAGTAAAGTCTTCTAAAGATTTTGGAAAAGTGAAACTTTTGAAAATTTCTTCTTATCTTGCTAGAAAATATCTCAAGTTATTTTAAATGAGTATTTTTCTTTTCCTTAATTTAATTTTCTTAATATTTTTAAATTTATAAAGAATGATTTTTATTTTCTAAGCATAGTTTCTAATATTTTTTAAAAGTAGTAATAATTCTATATTTGTAGAAATAATTTCCTCATTTCTTAAGATTATTCTTCTTTTATGGAAGGAAAATTTTTGTCAAACTAGTATTGACAAAAAGTAAAATTTAGTAAAACTTTGGTTTAATCAAAGAATTTCTTTCCATTTTATGACTTGTAAAGTGTATGTATGTATTGCAAAAATTCCTATGAACTCCTCTAAATTTCTTAGAAAGTTTGTTAAGATAAATTTCTATGTTTTTATAAAAAAATTACTTTCTACTTTTATTTCTAGAGATGAATTTCTATTTTAAGAAAATTTTTCCTCCTTTATCTTGTTAAGACAAAATCAATATGTTCATGCATGATTGTGAATATGAATCATAAAATTATGAAAACATAAGAAAGACATAATAATTAAAAAAATAAGCTAGTAAAGAAATATGTCAAGTATTAGAACCTTAGCTCCATCAAGGTATCCTGGGACTAAGAATAGACTAGTCCCAAAACAAAAAGAAAATTGTTTTGACTTGATGAGGACAAGTCTAAGACTAGAAAGACTAGTCTTAAAACAACTTGAAAGTAAATAAATTGCAAGGTAATAAATAAATTGCAAGAAAAGTAAATAAATTGCAAAACAAATGAGCTTATATGCTCTAAAAGATATATATAGCTATATAGATATATTTAGTTAAATATATATGAAAGCAACATAAAACAAAATAGATTTATGAACAAAAACAAAGTATGAACATATTATTGCTTTCTTTAACCTTCATGGTTTAGAAAACATACACTAAGCTCATACCAAGTAAATGAACATAAAGGAAACTTTAAAGAAGTATTACCTATGAAGACTAAACTTGAGAGAACTCTTGTAGAAATTTTGGGAGAGTAATTTTAGTATATGAAAGGTGTGAAGGAAGTGAAAGGAAGATGGATTATTTGTAGGAAAATGTGGGAGGAAATTTATGTTAATTAAATAAATGAAAAATAAAACAAATTGAGTGTTGTAGAGGGAGGGCTGGCACAAATCATGAAGGAAAGATAGAGAGAAATTTTTTTTTTCTTTGTATTTTCGTTAATGAAAAGTAAGATATGAAAGATGTGAAGTTGTATTGGAAATGGAAATTGTAAGAAAATGGAGGTATGGTTGTAAGAAAAAGTAGAGATGGATAAATAGTGTAGAATAGTAATAAATAGTGTAATATAAAGTAGACATGACAATTTAAGTACCGGTAGTAAGAAAATATGCGTATAATTGCAATATCTGATGTTTTTTGTTTCCAAAAAATTATGAAACTGATATTTTTAAAAACCTTATATTTTTACGAGTCTAACAATATATCCGGAATATTTTTACTATTGTGAGCCCTAGGACAAGCTTTTGGAAAACTGTGTTCGATTGTGCTCAAAACAAATTGCGGTTTAACTAATCTGATATTTTTAAGCTTTCTCAGGTTCTTATGAACTATTCTACATACTAATCTCTTACTTACTTTCTTAAGGTTGCTTATACGGGATTGCCGGACTTGAACAGTTACGTCTAACTAGGGTTTTGTTGACTTTAGGATTTTTGGTTAACCTTCTAATTAGGGTTTAAGCTTAATTGATCACAAAACTTTTGGGGGTTTACACATGCATTTATTTGTAAGTGCCTTAGTGAAGTCCTCTATGTTGAGGTAATGTGAAGTCCTAAGTTATGAGGCATTTGTTCGTGGATGAAATGCATGGGGTCCTCCTTGAGTGAAGTAATTATGGATCGTGAAGACTATGGGATAGGTCGAATTCCATATTAAATTTGATGTAATCTTCTCCTTTCCTTATCTCTTTATTATTATTTTTGTAATTGTGCATAAAAGGATAAAAGAGATAATGGTTGGTTAAGTGAGCTTAAAATCAATTTCTTGTAGCTTCCACTTCTACTTCCACTTCCACATGTATGTGTAAAATGAGCCTAGCTGCTCTTTAATTTTTATTTTTCTTACCAACAATTGGTATCAAAGTAAGTCTTTAAGGTTAATGTTATAAGCCCCTAGTTTTTAGGATAATATCAAGTTCAAACCCTAAACCGGAAAGTCAACCGAAGACGTTAAGTCAACAAATTCCCAAGAAACCCTAGTAGTTTAGATCCAACAATCCCGTGTTCCTAAACTAAGAAGTCAAAATACGAGTGAAGATTGTAGTTTGGTTCGTAATAATACTAGGATGCTTAAAAAGATAAGATTAGCGAATTTTCGACCTATTTCGAACCCGATCAGATACAGACTTTAAAAAGCATGTCCCGGAGCTCGAGATATTAAATAGATGATATTAATACCATTAGACTCGTATTTTCATAAGATTTCTAAATATATCAGTTATATAATTTTTTGGGTTATAAAAGCTATAGTTATAACCTTTTTATTATATTTCATTTACTATTGGTACTTTAAATGTCTAATCTACTTTTTGATTTCTTTCACACTATTCACAAGAACAACTACCCATAACCTATTTCTTACATCCTTACATCCTTACAACCTATTCTTATTATTTTGTCATTTTCTTTACAAATTACTTTTCCAATGCAACTTTTACTACTTAAATTACTTATTTAATTTAAAAACTTACACAATATACATCTCTCTCTCTCATACCCCAAAACCGATGCCCCCTCTCCCTCTTTCCCTCTCTCTAATTTGTTTTATTTTTATTTTTCTTTTGTTTAATTAAACTAAGCCTTAATTCATTTCTCTATATATACCCATTTATACCAACTTCATTTCACTTTCTTTCTTTCTTTACAAAAATCAACTTTTCAAACAAGTTTTTTTCTCCCTCTCCTCCTCTCATTGTTGTGACACTCCACACACACACTCTCTCACTTCATTTTTTTCCTTTCAAGTTTCTTACTCCACATATCCAATAGGTAATAGATCTATACCTTATTACCTTAAAAACATGTAATGGCAAGATCATTCATGTGTCATTGTCACGCCCCGTAGGGTATCCTAAACGTAACAGCCCGCCACATACTAAGTAAGACTCTCGAGTTCCCTACCGGGGCCTTCGGAAGTCTTAAGTAGATGTAAAGCGTTCCTTTACGACAATAGAATACTTCAACAAATGGAGTTAAACAGTTTAAAGGCATCATTAGCCATAGATAATAAATCAAAACGCATAATTTAAAGTTTACAAAATCTAAGGGGCATTCCCCCGCAAAAGAATAACAGTCTATTACAGTCATCCAGAGTCCTTAGTTTCCAATGGAAGTCTATACAAAAGAAATGAATCAAACTTCTATAGGAAACTCCTATCTCCGGTACCTGCGCTGTGGCTTGTCTTGGCCTAAGCCATATAAACTCATGCTGCAAAAGATAAAACTAGGGGCGTAAGCTAACTAGCTTAGTGAGTAATACTTCCATAACACAATTAAATACAATCATTCAAACAAGTGATTATTCAAGCAAGTGTATGCACCATACAAATGTGATCAACAAACATATGACCAACCGGAAATCATATGTGGATGGACTTGCGCCCTCCATCCCGGGTTAGCAGATTAACGAATCCTGCGGTACGACGCCGTTTAAGCTCACGGTCAACTGATTAAAAGCTCGTTTTATGGATCACGATTAACCTCACATTCGTTTTATGGATCACGATTAACCTCACATTCGTTTTATGGGTCACGAAAAACCAACCAATGCAAATGCTCCAACCCCATTGTGACATGAATGAACTCAGTTTATAGTCGGAGTCGAATAGTCATTAATTCGATTCTTTTAAGTGACCAACAAGTATACGCAGACATTCATCATAAGATTCTAGTAAAACAGTCAATATCTTAACACCCGGTTTCGATACCTTAAGCTCCATTTCACATATCAACAATCAACAACATAAATAATTCCCACATACCCCATCATGCTTGTACAATTCTTTTATCTTTGCCTACATCACTAGTGCCACTACATTACATTCACAAGCATTAATTGAGAGTGGAAGTAAACTCACTCGGCCATGGGACACCAAACTTCTTAATAATAATAATCGGGAGGTAGAGTGTCGTCCTGCTCGGAATCACCTACCAACAAGAATAATCCCTATGAGATTCTCACCATGTAATTAAATCAAACTATACATCTAGACTAGTTGAATTCGGATTTCTCGCTATTTTGGAAGTTCCGACTTAAAACGGCCATAACTTGGTCATTTTAACTCGGAATTTCGCAAACTTTATATCGATCTTCATCTACTTCGAAAGATCTATCTAATTCAAGTATTAAATCCAAGTTTTGAAAATAATAGGGTCACGGAACAGTGGGATCAGTTCTGTCCGCAATTGATCCAATCTGAAAATGTGCTTTGCTTTTGATAAAAATGTTCCTAGATGATGATTCATGCATGAATGATTTAGGAATGAACTACTAATGTGTATGCATGTAATGAACTCAATGTGCATGGTCATGATGATTTTTGTAGTAATAAACTTTTAGGAACTCCTAAGTGTTGGGGAAAGTTTCATAAACTAATTCTAAGAAGTTATTTTCCCACATTATACTCCTTAGGGTTTCTTTGGTTTTTAATCTTGTAATCTACTTATTATTTAACTAAAATAGGTTCTCAAAGTCTATAATAGTCATGGCCTCCATTCATGCACAAAAATTCACATTTTTCATTTGGTAAACATGTTTTCAAATAAGCTATTGTAAAAATCCGAATTTTCCAAATTTTCTTTTCTTACATTTTTCTTAAGGGAAATCTAGTCTAATGCATTAAAAATTGGGGCTTCAATGTATACATTATCTAAGGACTTCATTTAGCTTATAAAACATTCATTTTAGACTTAAATACTAAGTGTTTATTTAGGCATTACACAAAGTTACGAATTTGACTACACATTAAAGTCAACACTTTTCATTCTAACTTCACCTCTTGTTTTCTTATTTTTATTATGCCTAAACTCATCTAAACTCATGAAAATAATTCCTTCAACATGTCTATTACACATACCCTTCATTTTTCTTATGAAATATAAGTTTAAAATTGATTTTGGAGGTCTTTAGGGTAGGGTTTCCATTTCATCCGAATTTTCAACTTTCCATATCTAACAAAGTCCTTCCTTTTTCAATGTTCTTGCCATCTATATGTGGAGATATACTATCTACATCTCTATACATGAACAAGACTTCATTTTTATGATCAACAAGCACATAAACAAAAATGAACCTATGATCATGCATGTACATAAAGTGGTGAATGTCTAAACCTTAGATCTACTACATATGATGTATATAACATGGATCTCATGGCATGAACAACAATATAAATACAAGATCACTACTTTATATGCATGAACAATGAAATCTTAACAAAACACATCTAAACACTAGATCCATGTCTTGTGATGGCTTGACATCTTGTTCATGCATTTCCATGTCCCTAGCATGAGCATCATGGGGTTTTAATGAGGAAATACACAAGATATGGTCTTGCCATTACAAGAACTAGGAAAAACAAGGCTTGAATCAACATACCAAGGAGGATCTAAGGTAGAAATGGAGGAGCTTTGAGTTGAAAGTGCAAGAGGGAGAGGGAGGGGGTGCTCGGCACAAATGGGAAGGGAAAGGAAGAGAGGTTTTCTCTTTTTCAATTTTGAAATGAGAAGAAATGAAGAGAGAGAGAGAAAAATAAGTATATATATCAAGTGATTTAGGGTTTAGTTATAAAATATAGCAAAAATAATTACAATGAGAGGGAAACAAGAGGGGGGGGGGCGCCGGCCATCATGCATGGGTGTGTGTGTGTGTTTAAAAATTTGATTTTTTGTAATTTAGTAAATGAAATGTAATAAATGTAATAATTATTTAAGAGACAAATTTCTTGGAAAAGAAAATTGAAATGAGTAGTTGTAAGGATGTAAGAATAGGGTATGGGTAGTGTGTAGTGTAGGTTGTACTTGTGAATAGTAGACAAGACATCTACTTTACCGGTTGTTCCGAAAACACGGGAAAAGCTATAACTGTAATTTTATAGCTCGGAAAATTATGAAATTGATATTTTTGGAATCCTTATAAAATTACGGTTCTAATGAATATTCCGGAATATTTTTCTGAATCCGTGGCCCGGGGCACGCTTTTCCGTAATTGGGCTCGGGAAGGCCCGGAATTGAAAAATTCCCGAATTTAAAACTTTCAAAGGTTTGAAATGTACTTTGGAACAACAATTCAAATTCATTTACTCATAATATTTATTTTACTATGAAACCGAAGGAAAGCCGGATTTAGGGTTCCTAGGCCCATTACTAAACTCAATCTGATCGGATTAGGGTTTCTTCCAACTCCTGGGGTTTTCTAGCTACTGAGAATTTCCGGGGTTTACAACCTCCCCACCTTAAATAAAGTTTTGTCCTCAAAACGGAACTGACGTACCTTGTCCTTCAAATATCTCGGGGTACTTTCTCCGGATTTCATCCTCCGCTTCCCAGGTTGCTTCTTCAAAGGCATGATTCCTCCATAATACTTTCACGTAGTGAATGTCTTTGTTTCGTAGCCTTTGAGTTTTCTTATCCAATATCTTTACTGGGTGTTCTTCATATGTCAGGTTTTCCTTCAACTGGATTGGCTCCAATTCCAGAATCCTCTCTGGGTCGGCCACATATCTCCTCAAGACTGACACATGAAACACATTGTGAATCCCGGACAAATTAGGTGGTAGGGCTAGCCGATACGCCAGGTCTCCGACTCTTTCTAAGATCTCAAAAGGTCCAATGTATCTCGGGCTTAATTTCCTTGGTACGCATCCTCTTGATACTTTTAATCGGGTTTATCTTCAGGTACACATGATCACCCACTTTAAATTCAAGCTCCCGTCTTTTCAAGTCTGCCCAGCTCTTTTGTCGATCCTGGGCTTCCTTCATCTTCCGCTGAATCAACCTCACCTTATCCGCGGCTTCCTGTACCAATTCCGGCCCAATTGCTACCTTTTCCACCTCATCCCAAAACAAAGGGGACCTACAACGCCGTCCATACAAAGCTTCATACGGGGCATCTGGATAGTGGAGTGATAGCTGTTATTATAGGCAAACTCGATAAGGTGTACATGACTATCCCAATTCCCTTTGAATTCCAGGGCACACGCCCTTAACATGTCTTCAAGGGTTTGGATCGTCCGCTCAGACTGTCCGTCGGTCTGGGATGGTAAGCCGTACTGAAATGCAATTTAGTACCCAAGCTCTTCTGCAAGCTCGTCCAAAACTTGGACACAAATCTCGGGTCCTATCAGAGATGATCCCTGCAGGTATGCCATGTAAATCACGATCTCTCTGATATAAATCTTGGCTAACCTTTCCATTGAATAGGTCATATTTATGGGTAGGAAATGCGCCGACTTAGTTAACCGATCCACTATTACCCATATTGCATCACAACCCGATGGAGTCTTTGGAAAGCCACAAACAAAATCCATAGATATTTGATCCCACTTCCATTCAGGAATAGGTAAGGGCTTTAGCATTCCGCCCGGCCTCTGGTGCTCTACCTTCACCTGTTGGCATACTGCGCACTTCATCACATAATCTGCCACATCTCGCTTCATCCCATTCCACCAATAGCAACTTTTCAAATCTGGTACATTTTGGTGCCTCCCGGATGCATGGTATACCCGGAGTTATGTGCCTCACTCATATTTCCTTCTTCAACTCCTCATCCTCTGGTACGCACAACCTTCCGTTCATCCGGATCACGTCTTCCTCATCCACGGCAAAGTCAAGGTACTTTCCCGCTTGGGTTTCCCTTTTTATCTTTTGTATCACTTCGTCATACCTTTGTGCTTCTTTGATTCTTTCCACGAGGGTTGGTTCCAGCACCAAGTTAGATATCTCAGCTCAGCACTTCGATCTATGAACTCGATCCTTAATTTCTCAAATTCCTTAATCAACTCCTTCTGGCTTGTAATCAAAGCGGCTACCTCCCGTGATTCTTCCGACTTAGGGCGTCCGCGACTGCATTTACTCTCCTGGACAGTAATTTATCCCCAGGTCATAATCTTTTATTAATTCCACCACCTCCTTTGCCGCATGTTCAACTCCTTCTGTGTGAACAGGTATTTAAGGCTTTTATGATCTGTGTATATCTCACACCGTTGTCCATATAGATAATGTCGCCATAACTTCAAGGCAAAGACAACTGCAGCTAGTTCCAATCATGCGTAGGGTAATTCTGCTCATGCGGTCTCAATTGCCGAGAAGCATACGCAATGACCTTCCGTTCTTGCATCAAGACGCATCCAAGACCATTTCTCGAAGCATCACTATGTACCGTGTAAGACTTTTCCGGATCTGGTAAAACCAAAATCGGTGCCGAGACCAGTCGTCGCTTTAGTTCCTGAAAACTTTGTTCTCTTTGTCTGTCCAAATGAATTTTTCGTTCTTTTGAGTCAATTGAGTCAACGGCTTAGCTATCTTTGAAAAATCCTTCACAAATTTGCGATAGTAGCCAGCCAATCCCAAGAAACTCCTCACTTCAGTAACTGTTTGTGGTGGCTTCCAATCCACTATCGCCTTGATCTTTTCGGGATCAACTGATATCCCATCACCCGTTACCACATGTCCGAGGAAGGATATCCTGTCTAACCAAAAGTCACACTTGGACAGCTTGGCGTACAGCTTGTTATCTCGTAAGGTTTGCAATGCCAAACGGAGATGCTCCTCATGTTGCTCCTGGTCTTTGAATATATGAGGATGTCGTCTATAAAGACTATCACACATTTATCCAAAAGCGGCTTATAGACTCTATTCATTAAGTCCATAAATGCAGCCGGTGCATTAGTCAGTCCAAATGACATTACCAAAACTCGTAGTGCCCATAACGAGTACGAAAAGCTGTCTTAGGCACATCCTCAGGCTTAATCCTTAGCTGATGATACCCTGAACGTAAGTCAATACGTGAGAACACACAAGCTCCTTGCAGCTGGTCAAACAAATCATCGATTCTTGGTAAGGGATATCGATTTTTGACAGTCACCTTATTCAATTCCCGGTAGTCAATACACAACCTCATCGATCCGTCCTTCTTCTTCACAAACAAGACGGGTGCGCCCCATGGCGATACACTTGGTCTTATAAATTTCTGGTCCAGGAGCTCTTGTAACTGCGTCTTTAGCTCCTTCAACTCAGCCGGTGCCATCCGGTATGGCGCTTTAGATATCGGTTCGGTATTTGGAGCCAACACAATCTCAAAGTCAATCTCTCTTCTTGGTGGTAATCCCGGCAAAATTTCTGGGAACACATCCAAGTATTCATTTACCACTGGAATATTCCTTTCCTCACGGGTTTCCCCTTCATCCAAGGCACCCTCAATCGGTATCATCTCCTCATCCTCCATCAAACTCGAACGAGCTTAGATCAACCTTCTTGGGTCAAGGCTCTCCCATAAATTCTGCTTTTTCTCCCGATTGATCATAAAAACATACATCCTTCTTTGGCAATCCACTATTGCCTTTACTACTTAGCCAATTCATCCCGAGGATAACTTCGTATTTATTCATTTCCAGCACAATTAGATCACTTTTGGAGTGGTGATCATGGATTTCCAGTGGACAGTCTTTTATCAGATCTCGGGTCGACACAACGCTCCCCGTGGGGGTCTTAATCCTCAAGCTAACCGTGGTTGTGGCTATGGGCAATCCGAGTCGGTTGGCCAAACTATAGGTGATGAATGAGTGGGTCGCTCCCGTGTCAAACAAAGCATAGGCCTCCACGCTATTTACTTGTATGTGTCCTGAGGTCAACAAACACCCATCACATATGAACCTTAAAATATTCGTAAGGCTATCCATATAGGGTCTCTACTTCCAGCTTTCCATAATATATACAATTTCATTTAAACAGTAATCAATTTAAACAACATAATTCCAACTTAGGAGGGGTTTCTGTTACTAACCTGTTACCAGGCCGCCATCAACATTCTCCCCTTGATCCAAAGCTGCCAACTCCACTTGTAAACCCCGGTTTTCCAAGTAGCTAAGATAACCCTAGAACCGGAAACCCAAAACCCAAAACCGGAATAGCTCAAGTCTGGAGTGAGAACTAGGAACCCTAATTTCGGCTTTTCCTCGGTTTCCAATTAATAAACATTTCTAAGAAAATTTACTTTTGATTATAATTCTTGAATATATTTCAAACTAAGAAAATATCTGATTTTAAGAAAATTTCGATTCCGGGTCATCCCGAGATCTATTATAGAAAAACGTGCGCCGGAACTAGAATTTCAAAAATATTCTTATGAGTACTCATTTGAACCGAAATAAAATAAGGATTTCAAAAATATATTTTTCATAATTTTCCGGTTTATGAAAAATATAGTTATAGCCTTTTTATTCGTATTTCATTACTACCGGAAATTAAATTGTCTTGTCAACTATTCATTACTATTCATAAAGTACTACCTAGTCTACCTATTAGCCCACCCTACAAATCTAACTCTTAACATCAATCAAATCCTTTCCTTTCTTCCATAACTTTTGTCACTTCACCTCTTACAAATTATGACAAATGATGCATGGATCAAATCAAGCCAAATCAAATGAAACAAGTCAAGTCTTCCCCCCTCCCCTCCCATGCTCCAATTTGATTTTTTCTTTCTTCATTTAACCTAAATCAACTCCTATATAAACTATCTTTATTCTCTCTCTCCTCATTTCTCCACTTTCCAAAAGTTGCAAAGTGTGAAAAAAGCTCCTCAATCCTCTCTTTCTCCCCCTTTGGCCGAAACTTGAAGGCCCCACACACACACTCACAATTTCTCATTTTTCTCTTCCATCTTCCATCCACTTCAAGTAAGTTATGATCCACTACTTCCAACTCATGAAACTTTGTTATGGCTAAGTGATTTTTGGTTATCTCAACTCCATGTTCCCATGATCTTGTAGTAGGAACAATGAGATAACAACACAAAAATCCCGAACCATTACAAAGTAGATCTATCTTTTAAAGGAGTTTCCATACCAAAAGCTTTACTTTTATCCATCAAAAAGTCTTTTAAACAAAGGATCTTTTATAAAAATATGGTTTTTATGTTTTTAAAACTCATTTAAGCTTTTGATAAAGTAGATCCATCATCTTGTTACTCATGATCATGTAGGCATTTATAGTTTCATTATTATTTTGTTCATATGTGCATAAATAGTCTTTAACACTTTTGTCTTTAGTAAATGACTTTCTAGTGTATAGATCTATATATATGGGTCCATGAAGTCAAAAAGAAAAGTACTTTACAAGAAAAAGACTTTTGAAAATTCGGATGACTTTGAAAACCAAGGTCAAAAACACTTTTAACAACTTCTAAACTTATATTTTATAAGAGAAATAAAGCCTATGGGTAATAGATAATGATTAGTAGTATTTTTCATGAGTCTAAAGGAGTTTTTACTAAAGAAAATGTTGAAAACAAGAAATGAAGTCCATAGGAGTTTTGAGTTAAAAGTTATGAAAACCAAATTCGTAATAATGGATGTAGGGTTAGAAAACACTATTTTTCCAACTTCAAAAATGATATTTTCTTAAATAAATGAAGTCCTTAGGATATAGGTATAATAGATACTTAAAGTTTCAAGTATAAAATATATTTTTCCTAAAGGAATCAACTTGAAAATGAACTTTTGTAAATTCGGATTTTTGGAAACCCCATAGTAAAAGACCCACTTAAAAGTTTGTAAATGTAGATTTTATTAAAGAAATAAAGGCCTTAGGATATAACTAATATAAGGTCAAAATTTCTTTAAATAAAGTAGAGTTTTCCAAAGGAAATCCATGTAAAATGTAGATGTGGTCAAATGTAGTAAACTCACTTACTAAATATTGAGAGGAAATGGTTTCTAAGGAAAGTTTGTTTTCTAAAAATCGTTAAATCTAAAAGTTATAAGAACATAGACTCTTAAGGTTCACATCATGACATTCATGATAGGGAAAATCATTTCCATTGCATTTAGCATCATATTACACTTAGGAATCTCAAATGCATTCATGAAAACCGCATTTTTGGAATCAAACCCGCTGTACAGATCTGATCCCTCAATTCCGAGGCTTAGATATTTTCAAAACTTGATTTAAACTTCATATTTGGAAAGCTCTTTCGAAGTAGATAGGAATCGGTATATAATTTGCGAAATTCCGACTTAAAACGACCAAGTTATGGCCATTTTAAAACGGAACTTCGGAAATGACGCGAATTCCGATTTCACTAAGTTTCCTTAGAGTTTTAGTGTCCTAAGTTGATAGAATACTTATTAGGGTAATTTCTTATATGAATAGGTGAACCCGTGGACGGTGACGAGTTACCTCCGGATTATTACTACTAGAAGACCGGAGTACCGATGGCGGAGTGAGTTTTTCTTCCCAATTCATTTATTGTATGTGCTTGTAAAGTAGTGCACTAGAATGTAGGTCAATTGAATGGAATATGAATAATGGGGATTATTGGGAAATTATATGATTGTTGATGATGTGAGAAACAAATTAAGAATATCGAAACCGGGTGATAAACTTTGATTGTATAGTTAGCTATGATGGATTGTCTGATAAATTGATTGATCGCCTAAGTAAATTGGCTTAATCAACTACTTGAGTAAATGATAAATTGACATGTGCATATCACAAGGGGATGGAGCATGAGCATTTGTAGGTTAGTCGTGAACCATAAACGACATCGAATAATCGTAGGTTAGTCGTGAACCATAAACGACATCGAATAATCGTAGGTTAGTCGTGAACCATAAACGACATCGAATAATCGTAGGTTAGTCGTGAACCATAAACGACATCGATAATCGTAGGTTAGCCGTGATCCATAAACGGGATATTGTCGTACCGCAGGATTCGTTAATCTGCTAACCCGGGATGGAGGGCGCAATTCCATCCACATATGATTTCCGGTTGGTCATATGTATGTTGAACTCATGTGTTTGATGCATACACTTGCTTGATTAATAACTTGGTTGAATTGTTGTGATATAAATGTTTTTGTGGGAGATTACACTCACTAAGCTAGTTAGCTTACGTCCCTACAGACCATTCCTTTTGCAGCTTACGCATTTATGGCTTAGGCGAAGAGACCCGGCTGAACAGGTACCGAAGCTAGGAGTTTTCCCTAGAAGTTATAATTTTTGTATTAGACTTCCATAGAAAACTTCTAAGACTTGGATGACTGTAATGGACCGTTAAATATTCTTTTGCGGGGGAATGCCCCTTAGAATTTGTAATATTTATTTATGTTCATGAATTATATCCTATTGCCCATGCATGCCAAATTAAGCTTTTATCTCCATTCGGACTTGTACTCTATTGTGTAAAGGTACGCCTTACATCTATATGAGACTCTCGAAAGACTAAGGTGGTAATTCGGGAATCTTATATGGCATGTGGCGGACTGTTACGTTTAGGGTACCCTATGGGGCGTGACAGTTTAAGTGGTATCAGAGCACTAGGTTATTAGGCATGACAATAGAGTTAAAATCAAACCTAGAACTAAGTAACTAGGATAAAATTGGAGTTAAAAGCTAGGCTAATTAATAGTTTTCTTGTTGTAGGTTTCCTTGGGTGAAACCCGAGAAAGAGCTAGGAACTTCACCAAAAGACTAGATGAAACCATGGTGGAATACCGGCTTCGGTTAAGAGTTTTATGTGAAGACTTTGCATTGGTCCAGCGACCTAGGACAATAAAAGAGATGTATAAGCTATGGAAAGAGGGCCTTAGATACACAAGATGGATATCTGTGATAGATCAGTTAAGATATGATCCAATAAGGAGAAGAAGATGGACAATCATGGAGACTATTTATACCCTAGAGAGGGTGATGGTAGAATATGCGGGAGAACCCATGTTAAGAGAAGCCACATTTATTCTTAAGAATGAAGGAAGTCCCACCCACCCAGACTTTGGGAATTGGCATGGTATAGGACCACTTTATGTACATGCCCGTGATGACCTGGATGATCATAGGGATTGGAATTGGCAGATATCAGAAATCATTTTGTGTGGCAAGCTAGATACCTCGATCTTATCCCATTCCTAGGAGGAGCTCCAGCTCCACAAGTAGGAAACGGGGGAGTACATCTGATTAATGCCCCAGCTGTTGAGGAAATGAAGGGAATGAAGGAAACAATGAGGGAGGAAAAATGTGGAAGAATCTGAGGAGGAGGAAGACCCAGAAGAGGACCCAAACTGGATGGAAGAAGAAATACCTAGATCCCCTACCCCTCCAGTCATGGCTCCAGAACAACCCAACCCACTACCCGAACCAATTGTATGGGATTTCAATAGGGATCTGGACATACCCGATAGTGGGAGGGTAGAACCAGAATTCGACCCCACCGTATGGAAAGATATATACCCAGTAGGCGAGCAGCCCCCTGAGGTTGAGGTCATAGCCCCTGAGCCGGTAGTGCCAGAACCTGTGGAGA